>PVKM010051672.1:0-10447 GCA_004027735.1 Carollia perspicillata
TCAAAGGGACCTGGAGCCCGTGGGGGTCTCCAAAAGCAGGTAACACCTGAATGAAGACGAGAGGGGTGAGAATGGGGTCAGGGTGGGGGATGGGGACAGAAACAGGGAGAGGTGTGGCCCCTCACACTCAGAGGCAGTGCTGCTGACGCAAAGGGCACCCCTTGCAGGAGGACCTGCAGAGGCAGTGCAGGGGCTGGTATCAGGCCTTGCAGCGTGGCTGCGTTCAGCTTCCACCTGGTCCTGAAGGCGGTGGGGTGGCCGAAGCAGAGGGACCTGCTCCCCAGTGTTTGGGGAAACTTAATCTGGTTGAGGTATATACAATGATTGCAAGTGCGGAAAGATTTTAAAAACTAGGACACAATGGCAAAAGTTTGAATGAAAGGCGATGGTTTTGTGTTTGGGGAGGGGGGGAGCCAGGAGCAGGGGGTGTGGAGAAGTGGGGTAGACATGACAGATCCGCCCCCTGACAGTGGCTGGAGATAGAGAGACCTGAACCAGGAAGGGCCCTGTCATTATTCGGAACTTTCTTCTTTCATCTGGGAGTTTATGTAGCACAGATGGGAACGGAGAGTTGAAGATGATGCCTAGTTTAAGGGAAACACGATACATTTGGTGTGGCATTTGGGGGGCTTCTGGGACACCCAGATGAAGATATTAGCAGACGCCTGCACAAGCAGATATGAAGCTTGAGAAGGAGTTTTTGATTGGAAATGTAGATCTGGGAATAATGGCAGCGAGCTGGCCTTGGTGCAGAGGGGTAGATGAGCTCATGGGAGAAGCAGAGGAAGGAGGCAAGGCCAGGACAGGCACCGGGGAGTTATGCAGCATTAAGAACAAGAATATGTAATTGATTGACAAAAAAGAAGAGTCTAAATTACCATCTGGCAGCCTTCAATAGCTCTGATCTGTCTTGGAGAAAGGATCTCTCGCCTGTGTAGGGGATGGAATATGCAACACTCGTAGGAAGTGACACTGAGCAGGTGTGCACATACTTCGTGTAGGAATATGTCAGAACCTATTGCAGGTCGTGTCTGGGATTTCTGCTCCTGCGATACCACAGACTTCACTGTCAACAAGACTCCGAGAGTTTACCGTGAAAGGGGATACACTGAACCAGATGGAGTAAACGATGTGTCTCAGAGAGGCATCTGGCTTTACCAATATCATGCGGAGAGCTTTTTGAGTCTTCGTTTACTTTTCGTCTCCAATTTTCATGCCTTATGAATGTAAAATATAAGACTTGGGACTCTTTCAAGCATTTTACACAACAGGCTCATGATTCACGGCTGAGGCCAGGGAGGCGTTGGTAGTGAGGAGAGAAGTGGTAGGATCAACAAATCGTCTCTGGCTCTCATTTGCATTTGAAAAAGCGCATCCCGCTACAGCGTGGGCAGCAACGCAACAAGTAACAAAACCGATTCTGACATGATTCTGGGAAAATGACTTTTCCCTCCAGTTAAATTCTTCCCATCATCCTGAAAATGCTTATTTTAACTATTTGAATAGGATTTTTATGTAAATGTTTTTAAATATTTTAGCTATGTCTTTTTTTCCATTTAATATGTTAACTCTGACTTAGGATTCAAAGTCTTAATTAAGTAGTACTGTGATGTTGTTTTAATGGCATAAAAGCTGACTCTTCAGGGCCCCGGCTCAGAGTGTGTCCCCACTTCTGAGCATGTCGCGATTCTTATGTCTGCTCCTGATAGCTTAGTTTACACTTAGCGCCTTGCTCCCTGTGACATGCCAGCCATGGCTCTGCCTGAGCCCTCATCACTACGCCTGAATTCACAGCATCTGGCTTAGACAAAGAAGTGACATACGCAGGAGCATCGTAACAGTTTAAGGTGTGATGTGCAGAACCGGGGACTTTCCTTTGATGGACAGGCAAGAGAGTTAGTGGTTCGGCTCCTCAACATAGGGTTTCACTGCGTTCGGGGTGCTATTCTTCATTTTCAGATTTACTTCGGTAACTACAATTATATTCCTTAGAATCCTACAGGCCAATAAATTACAGATATTTTGCAGATACAGAAGGCATGAGTTTTGTTTTTATTTTTTAACTCTGCTTCGTCGGCAGCTACTTCATGCCTTCGTGACTGACGAACAGGCTATACGTGCCCTTTCTATATCCTGTAGCTGTCCTTCTCTAAGAAGACATTCCCGTGTTTACTAATTACTGGCCGCCTGTGCCCTACATATTGTTTTCTTATGAAATAGTGAGGTGGGGAAACAAGCTTTGCCCTACCTTTTTTTTTTTCTTTTGATCTGGGAAGTAGGAAGTAAGACCTTATAAATTTGTTCTCCCTATTACAGCTGATGAGAGAAATTGAGTTCTTTCCCAATAACTGTCCAACTTAACAGGGTTTTTTTTCCCCCCTCATCTTGAAGACTTTGCAAATCAAACCAGGGCTAGCGAGGTGAGGCAGGTGCACGTGAAAGTCTGTGAATGTCTGCGCTGACTCATTCACTCCTCACAGCGGCACTTCGTGGGTTACAGATGAGGAAACCGAGGCACAGAGGGGCATTGGTAACTTTCCTTAGTAGCACAGGTGGACTTCAACCCAGGTAGCCTGGCTCCAAAGTTCTCATCTTAAAAAAATCATCTGCAATTCAGATAACGAGCCCCAAGCCAACATTGGGTGTCCAGGTTTGTCTGAGTAAACAGACAACCAGGATTTCTGGGTGTAAAAAAAAACCAAAGAAGAAGAAATGTAATTTTTATTTAAAAATGGGAGATTATTAAGCGTTAGTGATATTAACATATGGAGTAAGCATTTATGCCCCTGGGGACGAGAAGTTCCGAGTACCCCCAGGGTGGGCCAGCTTACCTTTCCTGCCAGCACAGGTGGGACACCATCCTGAGATCGTCCTCTCTGCACATCGGGTCTACTCATCGCAGCCCCGAGGCTCCTACTTTACACTGAGAATCCGCAGCAGCTTTGGTGTCTACCTTATGTCGCTTTCTTTACTTGCTTGTTTGTGTCTCTGCTAAGACCTAACTCGACCCATCCGGTCCCTCTAACGCTGGCTGTGTTTGCCATTGTGAGTTCTGGCTCCCGGCTGCTTATGAAAGCATGTAATAGTAACAATAATAACAATAGTATTAAATGACAGAATAACCATGGCTGTGCTCTGCCGACACCCGTCGCCCAGGTCAATGCACAAAGGCTCCCTGGGAAGGGATGCTACATGAAGCGCATTGCTGTGTGCCCAGCACACAGTGCTGTCGAGCACACACCGGGGGCTCCGTAAGCACTTCTCTATTCCATTCAGAATGGAATAGCTGTGTGCTTTAAGATTGAGCCCATAAGGACAGAGTCCTACAGGCTGGTGGTCCCCTAAAAAACCTAAATAAGTAGTTTCCATTCAGACGTTTCTCAGCCGGACCCCTTCCATCTCCACCAAGCTGACAATTGCAGTGAAACTGCAACTGATCAAATGAACAAACATCCTGCTATTTAATAACTTCATTCTGTGAAATCACTTGTATAATAACTGGTTAATATTGGCTATGGAATGCTCAGTAATGTTAGTTTGGCCCCTTGAGTATTTCCAAGTCCCTGCAAAAACAAAAACAAAACAAACAAACAAATAAAACAAAACAGGATCTGAGCCCTTACCCTGCGGTGAAGTGCAGTAGTTCGGTAATGAAGGGCAAGGAACACTTTGAGTTTCAGCTCCCCGGTTTGTGAGGCGAAGCCGAGAAGAACCACCCACAGGGCTGACAGGGAGCACGTGGAAAACGTGCCCACGGTCCCATAACTGATCAGTAACCGAGGCAGGATTCGAACCTGGCTCCTCTGGCTCCCTCTAACCATTTTCTGATGCTGAAATCCTAGGAGGACCTCTAGGAAAGTGGTGAGAGCGAATCAGGAGTTTATCAGGGGAATTAAATCAAGAAAGAGTTTTGCAGACTGAGCCCCACTGTGTCCACTAGCAGCCGAAGGCTAGAACCTTGTTCTCGTCTCCAGGCCTCAGAAACTGCCCCCCGACTGAGTTCCTTTGTAATTAAGGTCAAGCACACCGAATGTGTAAAACCAAACCGGGGGGTTCAGAGTAAAGGTATGATTGTCCTAACAAAAGATACCCATTTTTTCCTGTTTTTAAGAGTTTCTTTTTTTAATGTTTTTTTTATTTTATTTTAATTGTTATTCAAGTACAGTTTTCTGTCTTTTACTCCGGTCCCAGTCCACCCCCCCCCCCCAGTGCTCCCCACCTCCCTCCCAGTGGCTTGAGTGCTGGCCTGTGAACCAAAAGATCGCTGGTTCAATTCCCAGTCAGGGCACATGCCTGGGTTGCGAGCCAGGTCCCCAGTTGGAGGTGTGAGAGAGGCAACCAATCAAGGCTACCCATTTTTAACTAACATCTACTATTAGTTGGGGGCTGGATGTAAGAAAACAGATGCGGGGACCCCTGCTTCTTGCTCAGGGTTCAAGTGTGCCTCCGAGCAAGGCAGGGGGCGGACCAGGGGGCGGTGTTGTAGTGCTGGTAATAGCCAAGCAGGACACATCATTTTATAAGGCTTCTAAGGAAAAAACAAAGCCCAAATTCACAAAATTTACACTCAAAATAGCAGAGACTGGAATGCTTTCATTCCAAAATGATTATTGAACTTAAAAAAAGTTTATCAAACTAAACTACGTTAAGCATATCTTCTCAAATTCAGGTCAAGCCACGGTTTTCATTTAGGATGATGAGAAAGTTCAAATGATAGGGGAGCACAGCTTCATGTCTTCAGTGGTTCATATATGGACGTGCTAGAGCCGTGACCACGTTCCTCTCTCAATGTCGCACAACAGGGTTAAAGGGAAAGAGAGTGTCGAATATGAACACAGCTCATTACGATGTTTTCTCTGTTACCTTTCCCCCTTTTCTTCAGTTCCACCTTTTATCCAGCCGTTTGAGTTCCCGAGATTCTCCATTGGACAGCGGGTCTTCATCCCGTGCGTTGTGGTCTCAGGGGACCTGCCCATCACCATCACCTGGCAGAAGGACGGCCGGCCGATCCCAGCGAGCCTGGGGGTGACCATCGACAACATTGACTTCACCAGCTCCCTGCGGATCTCCAACCTGTCCCTGATGCACAACGGGAATTACACCTGCATCGCCCGGAACGAGGCCGCGGCCGTGGAGCACCAAAGCCAGCTGATAGTGAGAGGTGAGTGCGACACAGCCGAGCCGGAGTGTTCGCTTGACATGCTGTGACAGTGTGACTGGAACTCACAGAACTCGCTGTCATTCCATCAAAAAATCACCCAGCTGGAGAAACCAACTGTGAGCGCCCCTAAACTCCAAGCCAAGGTATCATGGATCTGAAAAAGGAAGTTTCTTTTTGTATTGAATTGATTGGGGTGACCCTGGTTGATAAAAATGTGCAGGTTTTTTCAACTCAAGAAAAAAGAAATGCGTGACTGGAAACATGGGAGCTTTAGGACTTAATTCATAAAATAGGGCTTTGCTACCACGTTAACCCAGTGACTTTTGAGTCCTGAAGTCCAAGACCACTTGCTGTGCTGTATTTATTTTATGTAGCACTTTTTTATAATATTATATAGTTTGATGGTTTAAAAAATATTTGTCAAAGTCATATATTTTTTCCTAAAAAAATGAAAAAATAATAGCTTTTTATATTTTTTCATTTTAGTTTTAGAAATGTGGGGTTTTTTGGTTCCTGTGTTTACTTCAGTGTTAAATCTGTGACAGTTTGGGGGAGGCCATTGCAACATTAATTCACTTCAGCCAACTGTGAGAATGTTTATGCAAACATTAAAAATAGGGTAGTCTAACTTGTAGACAACATTGGCAGGGGCCTCGGTAGATCTAAAGTGCAGGCATCGGCCTTACTTCTGATCTCCATTCAAGCACCAAATCCCCCTTTAGGCTCACACTCCTCTTCTGTAAAGTGAGCAGCTAGTGCTCTGTGAGGCCTTTGTACGTGGATAGTCTGGGCTTCCGTGGTTCTCCAAGAGCTGTGTGCTTTCTTCTGCCAGCACAGCATTCGCCCACGTTGCCAAAGTAACTGTATGGATGTAGAGATTTACATTATTGATTGTTTGCATCTTAGAATCCCCCAACATTGGGCTCTCAGTATAACTACCAGGAGGGGACGATTTTCATCCTCTTGAGAACAGTAGGAGACCTGGGCAGATTCTTTCTGGAGCAATAGAGGCCCATGTTCTCCCTCAGTCCTTAAACCTGTCCCCATGATAGCCCTCCTTCCTCTCCGACAGAAAAGTAATGTGCTTTCTGTCTATTTGCCAACAAAAGAAACTGAAGCATACAGACTCGTATGAAGAAATAAACTGGGTTTTTGTAAAAGAGATTGTCCATGAGTAAATGATTAAGAAAATTTGTCTTCAGTTAGATACAAACTAAAGATACAAATGACATTTTTCTCTTTGTACCGTGCACATTTGCGTATAAGAATGGGGATACCTGAATTTTCCCATTTTTAAGAACCAACTTGGTATCTGTTTCCTAAATGTTGTCTTTTTAAAATCATTTTTATTGCTATTCTATACAGTTGCTCTAGTTTTTCCCTCTTAGCCCTCCTCCACCCATCCCACCCACCCCAATCCCACAGTCAATCCCCACACTGCTATCCGTGTCCATGGGTGGAAAGAGGGGGAAGGGACTTACAAGAACAGCTGACCCTTGCTGCATCATCTGTAACGGATGAAGCACCACATCAGCCTGTCCTCTAAGCAATGCACTCTGAAGGGTCCAGGTCAGAGGACAGAAATGCCAGATAAAAAGGCACATGGGTGCCCTTTGCATCACTTCCCCCTGCTGGAAAGGCAGTGAGGCTTTAGACGCAGGCAAAAGTCAGATACACTGAGATGGAGCGTAGCCACGTGGGATAATACAGTTGATCACATTCTGAATGACGGCTTCACGTGGCTGTTCTCCAACTATGATCAATAAGCTGCTGTAAAATTAGCATTAAGGTGCCAGTTTGGTGCTCGAACCCTGAGAAAAGAAATGTGCTGTACAAGCAGCTTGGTGACTGGAGAAGTAGTCGAGGGCGACATGATGTGGAGCAGTGGTCAGCCTGGACTTCACCGTGGAGTCTCCCAGGAGAGTTAAGAAATCACCAATGACTATTTTCTGATCCCGACACACCCCAATTAAATCAGAATCTTTGGGAGTAGACCCATCTCCCCCATCTCTGGGTCATTTTTTTCCCCAAGAATCACCCACGAATGGCTCTTAAACTTCGTCACACATTAGAATTGTATGGGGAGCTCTAAAAAATTCCTGATGTCCAGACTGCAACCCATACTAATAAAATAATCATCTTTGGAGGTGAAACCCAGGCTTCAGTAGTTTGTAAAATTTCCAAGTTGATTCTAATATGCAGCCAAAATTGAGCCCTAGCACATTGGCTAATTTGAGTATGTTGCTATTATAGAAGTCTAGATATTTTTTCTAAATGCAGATTGGTCAATGGTGACTTTAACCAGGTCAGTGACATGGCCTGATTTATCTTTTTAATTATCACAGTAGCAGCTGTGTAGTGAATGGACTGGTCCAGAAAGCAAGGATAATAGCTAAGAGGCTATTTCCAAAGTTCAGACAAGATATAAAGTGCCCTGAATGAAGGTGGTAATGGTCAAGGTAATGAGAAGCAGTTGAATTTGCAATACGTATTGGAGGCAAAGCAAACCAAGCATGTTTGTTAACTGAATGCTGCAAATGAGGGAAAAAAGGATTTATAATGAAGGTAAATGGAATTGTCTTCAACATAAGTGGGGAAGATGCAAGGAGTAGCAATTGTGACAAGAGAAACAATAATGTGGGAGAAACAAGAGGGTCTAGACCCAAGGCATCCCACCATTTAAGGTTCCAGTAGAAGAGGAGGGATCAGCAAAGGAGACAGAAAGAAGGAGCAGCCAGTGAAATAGCAGGAATTCCAGGGGACCGTAGGGTCTGGAAAACAAAATAGGAAATGTATCAAGAGAGGAAGGTAATGAAGTGTATCAAATCCCACTGAAAGTAGAAGAGGAGAACCAATAATTGGTCATTGAGTTTAGAAAGACAGATATTATTTGTCACCTTGAAGAGTGGCGTGGCTGCAGTAAATGCCTGATTAGTGGGGCTTAAGTGGGGTGAATGAATGTGTGCAAACTCAAGTAAGGACAACTGTTTTCATATTTACAGGTATGTTGCTATGGCAGGAAGCAGAAAATGGAGAAGCTAGAGATGGATATGGGATGAGGGTATGCTGATGGGATTGAGTCAATAGAGAGGAAAAAATATGTGGCAGGATAAAGAGGAGATAATGACAGTATCAAAGTCATGAATTAATGAATTAGGGTTGAATTCTTTGCATTAGTAGAACATGTTCAAACTGGCATAATAATAACCATAGTGAGGGAGGGGCCAGAAGGTAGAACCAACAGAAATGGCTGGAAATTTCAGGGAGGCAGATTTTGGGTCAACTTACTTGAAAGACAAATTTAAAAATTTATGGAATGGGGCCATCAGAGAGTGATAGGCAATGTATTATTCTCCTACCAAAGACAACTGTAATAATGGACAAAAATTTATACAGCAACCACATCCAGGCAGTGGAACAGGCAGCACAGGACTGTGACTGTTAAGAGAAGGGAAGTATATGAGCTAAACTCGCAATTCACCCCAGATTTCTGCCCGCAGCACTTTCCAAACTGTGGCAGGGAACGCGCAGCCTAAATGGATTAGAGTGACCTTGCTGGGTGGAGAAAACAGGGACAGGAATTTAGTGGGAATTTACAACGACTGGTGTTCTGGGTTTTGCAGGGCAAAGTACTGGAGAGTAAGGAGCTATCCAAAAGTCAATTCCTAAAAAATTTTATAAGGCTTCCTTGGCGTCTTTAGCTGATCACTACACTTCACATGCCTGTGGTGAGACTCCATTAAGTCCAGCAGAGAACAAGAACCAGGAGCATGTGAGATGAATAAAGATTTCAGAGGTTACAGAGTGCTGAAAAATGTTGAGATTCTGACTAACCAGAGTAGGAAACACATGCGAAATTCCGTTGAAATCTGAGAGAGGTCACGTACTAAGAGCAGGGCTAATCTTGCCCTGGAATAAAGGCTGCTCTAGACCAGCCCTTAAAAAGCCTAAAGAGAGCCTTGGCAGGATAAAACTTCTCTGCCATTAAATCAACTTTCTTAATAACATTTAATTCTCTTAAAAACAAAGCAACAAAATCCAGACTCCCAATAGAATACAATATCCACAAATGTGTTGCATACAATTACTAAATAAGTGAAGAGGCAGGAAAATGTGAGCCATGAAGAAAAGAAAGAAGAAATTTTAATTGACTAATGGGCACACAGATGTTAGAATTAGTAAGCAAGGTTTTGAAGCAGCTATCATGTCCAAGAATTCAAATGAAAAGGTATATGCAATGAGCGAAGGGGGGAATGCAAGAAGAGAGCATAATTTAAAAAAACTAATGTATCAGAAGGAAATTCTAGACCTGAGCACAACATCTAAAGTGAGAAGTTCACTGTGTCTGTTTAGTAGGGTGTTGGGTATGCAGAACAAGGAATTATTGAACTTAAAAGAGGGCAAAAATAATCCAAATTTTTTCACAGAGAGTTGAAAGACAAAAACATGGTAAACAGTTCCTCAGAGAACTTGGGGTATTGTCGAGCCATCCAGCATATGCATCGTAAGAGTCTCAGAAAGAGAGGAAGGGAAAATATATACTTGAGTAATAATTGACCGGAAAATGTCTAAATGCGATGAAAAATATGTATCAACAGACAAAAGCAATCAGTGAAACCCTAGAAGAATAAGCACAAAGGAAAATCATGCCAGGGCACATCATAATAAAATTGTTAAAAACTAATGATAAAATGTTAAAAGCTACCAGAAAAATTAGACTCATAAAGTAAAAACCAATCAAAACCTCAGACTGTTCATCAGAAAAAATTCAGGGCCAAAGAGAATGAAACAGTGTCTCTAAAGTGCTGAACGGGACAGAGGAGGAAAAATATTGCCAATCTAGGATTCTATAACCAGCAAAATGTATTCTTCAAAAACCAAGGAGAAATAAAGATATTTTGGACAGGCAAAAGTTGGGAGAATTGAATTCCAAAAAGATTTCACAACAATAAATATTAAAGAATGTTCTTGAAACTAGAAGAAAACAAATCCAAATGTGGAAACCAGTCAAGAAGAGGCATGAAGATGTCAGGTTACAATAAATGTGGGACTAAATGTAAAAGACATTTTATTATTTTTATTTCTTTAAAAAATATGTAGATGTTTAAGAAATAATACTTTATTGTGTGATTTATAACATACAAAATAAAATATTCAACAACAATATCACAAAGGATGAGAAGAAGGAAAATGGAAATTCACTGTTGTAAAATTCTTCCTATATTATGCATGAAGTGGTATAATATCTCTGAACCTAGATGTTGCTAGTTAAATGTAAATACATTC
>PVKM010051673.1:0-10416 GCA_004027735.1 Carollia perspicillata
TTTATCTGGGAGAAAGCTGCCCCCTCAGCTCTTGCCCTGACACCAGACAATGCATTTCCTACCCATGTGTCCCTGGTGCCTTTTGAGCTGCTCTCCCTGTGCTGGAGCTCAGAGGGAGTAAATCAGAGTAAGTCCATGCATGGGCCCTTTAAGAGGAACTGCATGGGACTCCAGAAGCCCTCTGTCTCCTCCAGCCACAATCCCTGACCGTCTTTACAGGCAGAAGTAATGGGAACTTCTCTTCCTGGCACTAGAACCCTGGGCTGGGGGACCTCACCCCTCAATGGGGACCTCCAAATCTGAAATCTCTCCCAACTTTTATCCACTACACATGGGTGTGGGACAAGCCCGTTTCACGTCTCTACCCCTCTTACTAGATTCAGTGTGGCTTCTTTAAATCTCTAGCTAGGTTTCAGGCGATTCTGAATTCTGGTTGTTCTGCAGTTTGGTTATAATTTTGATGTGGTTGTGGGAGTTGGTGAGTACCTCATTACCTGTGCCAGCATCTTGACTGAAAGTCAAAAGATTAGCAATAGTCATTATCAAAGAAGAAACTCGAGTCTTTGCACAAGATCAGTTATAGCCCACTGTTAGAATTAAAATGCATTTCTGGAGGAAACAGCCCTTAAAATGAACACCACCAATTTTTTTCCTGTGTTTTCTTTACTTTCTCTTTTCCATTTCCTATTACACCTTTCTGTAATGTCTTCAAAAAAAAACAACAACAACAACAAACTCTCCAAAAAAAACAAACAAAAAAAAAGCTACCTGGGATTTGGGTAAAGGATTAGATGAAGCCAGGTTTTATTAGTAGACTTTTCTTCAAATTTTACTTGGCAAAATTTCAAACATCTACAAAGCAGACAGAAAAATTACAGTGAACCCACACAACCCATCACACAGCTCCAGTATTGCCAACTCATGGCTAGTTCTGCTTCATCCATACCCCCAGCCAGCTCCCAGCTCCCCCATACAATTCCCTGATACAAATCCCAAAAATGATTCCTCTTTCTAGCTAGTATTTTAGTATGGATCTCTAAAACATGCAGACAATTCTCTGGAAAACCTAATCACAATGCCAATTATCACAACCCTCCAAAAATTAATATTCATTCCTAAAATCATTAGTGTCCAGTCAGTGTTCAAATGGCCACTTATCTCATTTATGGAGAATGGCCTTTCAGAGCCGAAGTCTGGGTCCCTGCAGTCATCACAGCTCCTAGGAAATTTAGTTGTTTTATAATATGAAGTTCATCATGAGTTCATACTGGTGTTTTCTAGTCTTTACTTAACACTTCAGTGTTCTTTACTTAACACTTCTATGTATGTCTCCTCTGCCCCATGCTGAAAATCCTTATGCACAGTGATGCCAGGAATTTAATAATGTCAACTGTCCGTGTTTGCTTTATCCTACAACACACACCTATCATTTCTCAGAATATAATACTAGCCCTACTATTAACAAATGATTACTAAAAATACTTGGAAGGAGTTTTTTTGGTGTTGTTTTGTTTTGTCTTTTTGGAATTTTTTTTGTCCTTCGCAAATATTCCACTAGGGTCTGGGATCAGATTGCTGTGAGAGTCTCTGAAGTGGTTCTTTGTTCCCTTAGGTTATGCCACCAACTGAGGATAATCACTTAGATACCTTTGTTTTACTGTATTTTTGATTTAGAAGGATTACTTTTGCAAAATTGATTTTATTTTGTAATTAGTTTTTTAAAAGTGCATGGTTACAAAGTCAAATCTATAATATGAAATATACTCAAGGAAATTTAGCTTCTGTCCCTTGTCCTTTTTACCCTACAGATAACTATTAAAAATTTTAATAGTTTATTGGTCCATTTTTACTTTGTTCTTTTTAAAAAATAAGCAGCTGTTTTGTTTGCTTTTATTGTTTTCATATATTTTTTGGTGTTTAGAAAGGTTTATATTTTTATTCTAATAATTATCTTTGATTTGAAACATTTATATAATATCCCTAGTTCTCTCTTTTTGGAGTTATTGTCTCTTGATTCCTTGTTATCATTAATACTGAACTTAGCTTGTAACCTCTTCTCCCTACTCTTTGTATTCTCCAGTATATCATTTAAAAATAATATTCTTTTACTCTCCAAAACTACAACACAATCGGTGAGCATATTCTGGTTGTCACATCCACACATAGTATCTTTTAAAAAAATATTTTATTTATTTATTTTTTAGAGAGAGGGGGAGGGAGTGAGGGAGAGGAAACATCAGTGTGTGGTTGCCTCTCATGCACCCGCTACTGGGGGACCTGGCCCACAACCCAGGCATGTGCCCTGACTGGCGATTGAACTTGGGACCCTTAGGATTGGGTTGGATTGGATTGGATTGCCTGCACTCAGTCCACTGAGCCACACTAGCTAGGACACATACTCACCTGTTATCTTTTCAATTTTGGGTGGTTGTGCTGTAGATGCACTGGCAGAGCAAATAGCCATTACAGGCTATGCTTGTACCCTAAAACTGTCATTTAGTATTCAGCCTTGATTCCATAGGTAAATGTAGATTTAATACCCACCACATTATGTTGATGTTTCTGCAGCCATTTCGGTTGTGTGAAGCTCATTCACTAGTACAGCTTTCTCAAACTTTCTGAAATTAGGACCAACCCATTTACGTTCCTGAAAAAAATTGTTCAAGACCTCCAAAGAGCTTCTGTTTATATAAGTTATATCTATATTTATATATTAGAAATTTGAACAGAAATTTAAAAATACTTATTAATTTATCTTTTTTGCTTTTTTAAATTTATCATTTAAAATGAAGAACTTTAATTAAATGTTAATATGAATAGTATATTTTTATGGAAAATAACCACATTTCCACAGCAAAAAAACATTTTTTTTTGCCATGAGAAGAGTGGCAGTGTTTTACTTTTTTTTCCCCAAATCTCTTTGCTGTCTGACTTAATGGAAGACAATTAGATTCTCATATCTGCTTCTATATTCAATCTTTTATCATATATTCTGGAAGGGGGGTGTTCTTTTTTAAAATTTAATCTTTATTGTGTTGTTTTTGCCACTACCGTTTAGTCCCCATATACCCCCTTGCCTCTAGCAATCACCACACTGATGTCCATGAGTCCTTTTTCCTTTTTATTGACTCCCTCCAACCCCCTGCATCACCCCTGCCACTAAGCTGTCATCGGCTCTCCGTATATGAGGCTGTGTCTGTTACATCAGTTTGTTCATTATATTCCACATGTGAGTAAGATCATATGGTATTTGTCTTTCTCTGACTGGTTTATTTCACTTAGCATAACATTCTCCAGGTCCATCCATTCTGTTGCAAAAAGTAAAATTTTCTTTATTTTTATGGCCAAGCAGAATTCCATTGTGTAATGTCCCATAGTTGTTTTATCCACTCAGCTATTGATGGACACTTGAGCTGCTTCCATATCTTGGTTATTGTGAATATGCTGCAATGAGCATAGGGGTGCTTATGTTCTTTTGAATTAGTGTTTTGGCTTCATTCAGATACATTCCAGAAGTGGGAGAGCTGGGTCAAAAGGCAGATCCATTTTTAATTTATTTGTTGATGATACCCATTCTGACAGGTGTGAGCAGATACCTCACTGTGGTTTTATCTGCATTTCTCCAGTGATTAGTGACATTGAGCATCTTTACATGTCTTTTAGCCATCTGTATGTCCTCTTTGCAGAAGAGTCTATTGAGGTCCATTGCCCATTTTTTAAAAGTATATTTTATTGATTATGCTATTACAGTTGTCCCATTTTTTTCTCCACTTTATACCCTTCTGCCCTGCATCCCTCCAACCTTCACCAAACTTAGTTCATGTCCATGGGTCATACAGCTAAGTTCTTTGGCTCCTCCATTTCCTATACTATTCTTAACCTCCCCGTCTATTTTGTACCTACCATTTATGCTTCCTATTCCCTGTACCTTTCCCCCCATTTTCCCCCTCCCTGCTGATAACCCTCTGTGTGATCTCCATTTCTGTGATTCTGTTCCTGTTCTAGTTGTTTGTTTAGTTTCTTTTTGTTTTGTTTTTTTTAGGTTCGGTTATTGATAGTTGTGAATTTATTGTGATTTTACTATTCACAGTTTTGATCATCTTCTTTTTCTTGGGTAATTCCCTTTAACATTTCATATAATAAGGGTTTGGTGATGATGAACTCCTTTAACTTGATTTCATCAGGAAAACAGTTTATCTGCCCTTCAATTCTAAATGATATCTTTGCTGAACAGAGAAATCTTGGATGTAGGTCCTCACTTTTCATGACTTTGAATACCTCTTTCAAGCCCCTTCTTACCTGCAACATTTGAGAAGTCAGCTAATTGTCTTACAAGAACTCTTTGGAGGTAACTATCTCCTTTTCTCTTGCTGCTTTTAAGATTCTCTCCTTATCTTTAATCTTGGGTAATGTAATTATGATGTGCCTTGGTGTGTGCTTCCTTGAGTCTAACTTCCTTGGGACTCTCAGAGCTTCCTGGACTTCCTGGAAGTCTATTTCCTTTGCCAGATTGGGGAAGTTCTCCTTCATTATTTGTTCAAATAAGTTTTCAATTTCTTGCTCTTCCTCTTCTCCTTCTGATACCCCTATGATTCAGATGTTGAAACATTTAAAGTTGTTCTGAAAGTTCCTAAGCCTCTCTTCATTTTTTTGAACTCTCGTTTCTTCATTCTGTTCTGGTTGAATGTTTATTTTTTCTTTCTGCTCCAAATTGTTGATTTGAGTCCAGATTTCCTTCCTTAACTGTTTGATCCCTATATATTTTTCTTTATTTCACTTTTCATAGCCTTTACTTTCTCCTCTATTTTGTGACCATACTCAACCATTTGCATGAGCATCATGATTACCAGTGTTCTGAACTCTGTATCTGATAGGTTAGCTATCTCTTTATTGCTTATTTCTTTTTTGGAGTTTTGATCTGTTCTTTCATTTGGGCCATATTTTTTGGTCTCAGCACAGCTGTTACATTTGAAGGGGCGGTGCTCTAGGTACTTGCCAGAGCAGGGAAACTCACTGTGTTGTGGTGCTATATGTGAAGGTGGGGTCAGAGAGGGACTACTGCTGCTTGCTCAACTCTGGGCCAGTTTTCAGTCATTTCCCCCATTGCCCACAAGCAAATTGGGCCCTTCTGGTACTGATTCCCGGGTGGGTGGGTTTGTGTACATTCTAGGACTCTCCAATAAACTCTCCTGTGAGGCTGGGAGTTTCTCCCACCACCATAATCCACACAGATTTTTGCAGCCAAAGGTTTTGAGGCTTTCTTTTCTCACACTGGAACCCTGGGTTGCATGGTCTTTCTTGTTCCCCAATTATTCCTCCCAGTTTATCCGCAGGCAAATGTGGGACCACCTGGTCCACCAGCTGCCCTTCTCCACCCTTCCTACCAGTCTGATTTAATGTTTCATCGTTAACTCCTTAGTTGCCTGACTTCCATACAGTTCAGTTTCCTGGCAGTTCCAGCTACTTTTTGTTTTTAATTTTGTTGTCCTTGTTTTCGTTATGCAAGGAGGCAAAATGTATCTACCTATGCCTCCATCTTGGCTAGAAGTCCATTGTCCATTTTTTAACTGGGTTGTTTGTTGTTCTGGTGTTGAGTTTTGTAAGTACTTTATAAATTTTGGATATTAACCCTTTATCAGATGTATTGATAAATATGTTCTCACATCCTGTGGGTTTTCTTTTTATTTTGTGGACAGTTTCCTTTTCTGTGCAAAAACTTTATTTTGATGGAGTCGCATTTATTTGTTTTTTCTTTTGTTTCCCTTGCCCGGGGAGATATATTTAATAAAAAATTGCTATAAGCAGTGTCCAAAATTTTGCTGCCTATGTTTTCTTCAAGGATTTTTATGGTTTGGGGTCTAACATTTAAGTCTTTGAGCCATTTTGAATTTATTCTTGTGTGTTGTATAAGAGGGTGATCTAGTTTCATTTTTCTGCATATATCTGTCCAATTTTCCCAACACCATTTATTGAATAAGCTATCATTAGCCCATTATATGTACTTGCTTCCTCTGTTGAATATTAATAGACTATAAATATCTGGGTTTATTTCTGGGCTCTCTGTTCTATTCCGTTGATCTCTGTGTCTGTGCCAGTACCATGCTGTTTTGATTACTATGGCCTTATAATATAGTTGGATATTAGGCAGTGTGATTCTGCCAACTTCGTTCTTCTTTCTCAGGATCACTGTTGCTACATGAGGCCTTTTGTGGTTCCATATAAATTTTTGAAATATTTGTTCTAGTTCTGTGAAATATGTCATTGGAATCTGGATATGAATTGCTTTGAATCTATAGATTACTTTAGGAAGTTTGGATGTTTTAATTATGTTAATTCTTCCTATCCATGAACACAGTTAGTTCTTCTAATTATTTGTATCTTCTTCAGTTTCTTTCTTCCGTGTCTTATAGTTATCCTTGTGTAGGTCTTTTACATCCTACTTAGGTTTATTCCTAGGTATTTTATTCTTTTTGTAGCTGTTGTGAATGGGATGGTTTCCTTAATTTCCCTTTCCGTTAGTTTGTTATTGGCATATAAAAATGCGACTGATTTCTACATATTAATTTTATATCCTGCTACTTTGCTGAATTCATTTATCAGTTCTAGTAATTTCTTGATGGAGTCTTTGGGGTTCTCTATGTACAGTATCATGTCATCTGCAAATAAAGACAGTTTTGACTTCTTCCTTTCCAGTTTGGATGACATTTATTTCTTCTTCTTATCTGATCACTGTCGCTAGGACTCCCAGTAATATGTTGAGTAAGAGAGGTGAAAGTGAACATCCCTGTCTTGCTCCCAATCTTAAGAGAAACACTTGTAGTTTTTGCCCATCGTGTGTGATGCTGGCAGCGGGTTTTTCACATATGGCCTTTATTTTGTTTAGGTATGTTCCCTCTATTCCCATTTTGCTGAGAGATTTGGTCAAAAATGGGTGTTAGGTTTTATGAAAAGCTTTTTCTGCATCTATTGATATGATCATGTGGTTTTTATCCTTCATTTTGTTTATGTGGTGAACCACATTTGTTGATTTGTGAATGTTGTACCAACCTTGCATTCCTGTAATAAATCTCACTTGATCATGGTGTATGATTTTTTGATGCATTGCTATATTTGGTTTGCTAATATTTTGTTGAGGATTTTAGCATCTATGTTCATCAGGGATATTGGCCTATAATTGTCTCTCTTTGTAGTATCTTTACTTGGCTTTGGTATGAGGATAATGTTGGCTTCAAAAAATGAGTTTGGGAGCCTTCTCTCCTGTTGAATTTTACGAAACAGTTTGAGAAGGAGAAGTGTTTGTTCTCAGAATGTTTAGTAAAATTCACCTGTGAAGTCATCTGGTCCAGGGCTTTTTTTGTTGGGAGTTTTTTTTTTTATTATTACTACTTCAATTTCATTAGGTGTAATCTGTCTGTTCAGATTCTCTAATTCAACCTGGTTTATTTTTGGAAGATTGTATGTTTCTAGGAATTTATCCATTTTGACCATGTTGTCCAGTTTATTGGCATATAGTTGTTCATAATATTTTCTTACAGTCTTTTGTATTTCTTTAGTGTTGGTTGTGATTTCTCTTCTTTCATTTTTGATCTTATTTATTTTGATACTTAATCTTTTTTTCTTAATGAGTCTCATTGAAGGCTTGTCGACCTTGTTTATCTTTTCAAAGAATCAGATCTTTGATTCATTGATATTTTGTATCATTTTTATAGACTCTGTTTCATTTATTTGTACTCTGATCTTTCTTATTTCCTTCTTTCAGTTACTCTGGGCTTTTTTGTTCATTTGTTTGTTTTTCAAGTTCCTTTAAGTGTGAAGATAAATTGTTTATTTGAGCTTGTTCTTATTTTTTGAGATAGGCCTGTAATGCTATGAATTTAGCTCTTAGGATTGCTTTCTCTGTGTCCCACAGATTTTTTATTGTTATGTCCTTATTTTTATTTGTATCAAGGTATCTTTTGATTTCTTCCTTGATCTCATTGTTGACTCAGTCATTGTTTAATGGCATGTTACTTAGCTTTCATGTCTTTGTGTGTTTTTCAGTGTTCTTGTGATTGATTTCTAGTTTCATAGCATTGTGGTCAGAGAAGATGCTTGTATGATTTCAGTCTTCTTAAGTTTTTTGAGATTTGGTTTGTGTCCTAACATGTGGCCTATCCTAAAAAAACATTACATGTGCACTTGAAAAAATGTATATTCTGCTACTTTGGGGTGAAATGCTCTGACAATATCAATTAAATACATTTGATCTAGTGTGCTGTTTAAGGCTGCTTTCTGCTTGTTGATTTTCTGCCTGGAAGATCTATCCATTGAAGTCAGTGGGGTGTTAAAATCCCCAACTGTGACTGTATTTTCCTTGGTCTCTCCCTTTATGTCCATCAAGATTTGCTTTACATATTTAGGTGCTCCTATGTTGGGTGTGTAAATGTTTACTAGGGTTATATCCTCTTGTTGGATTGTTCTCTTTATCATTATGTAGTGTCCTTCTTTGTCTCTTATGATAGCCTTGGTTATAAAGCCTATTTTGTCTGATGTAAGTACTGCTACCTCAGTCTTTTTTTCTTTCCTATTTGCATGAAATATCTTTTTCCATCCCCTTACTTTTAGTCTGTATGTATCTTTCGATCTGAGATGAGTTTCTTGGAGGCAGCATATATATGGGTCTTATTTTCTTATCCTTTCAGCTATCCCTGTCTTTTGTTTGGAGCATTTAAACCATTTATATTTAAGGTGATTATTGATAGATACATATGTAGTACCATTTTATTGTAGATTGTTTTCCTCTGTTTTTTTTCTTTAACCTTTTCTTCTGCTGTTGCATAAAACAAGTCCTTTAACATTTGTTGCAGTACTGGTTTGATGTTAACAAAGTGCTTTAACTTTTTCTTGTTTGGGAAGCTCCTTATTTCTCCTTCAATTTTACGTGATAGTCTTGCTGGGTAAAGCAGCCTTAGTTGTTGGTCCTTGCGTCTTATCGCCTTGAATATTTCGTGCCACTCCCTTTTGGCCTGAAATGTTTCTGTTGAGAAATCAGATGACAGTCTAATTGGTGCTCACTTGTAGGTAACTACTGCTTTTCTCTTGCAGCTTTTAGGATTCTTTTCTTGTCTTTGAGCCTTGTCATTTTAATTATAATGTCTCTCTGTAGAGGCCTCTTTGGGTTCAACTTGTCTGGGATTCTCTGAGCTTCCTGGGCTTCTATGTCTTTTTCCTTCACCAGATTAGGGAAGTTTTCACTCCTTATTTCTTCAAATAGGTTCTCGATCTCTTGCTCACCCTCTTCTCATTCTGCTCTTCCCATGATGTGGATGTTGTTATGCTTCATGTTGTCCAAAATGTTTCTTAAGCTCTTCTCATTTTTTTAAATTCTCTTTTCTTTTTGCTGCTCTGCCTGGATGTTTTTTTTTCTACTTTGTCTTCCAAATCACTGATTCAGTGCTCTGCTTCATCTAACCTACTATTTATTCCTCCAGTGTATTATTTATTTCAGATATTGTATTCTTTACTTCTGACTGGTCCTTTTTTATGGTTTCTGTGTCCTTTTTTCATACTGTTGAGTTTGTCCTTATAATTATTACTCTAAACTCTCTATCTTATAAATCGCTTGCCTCCGTTTCACCTAGGTCTTCTTCTGAAGAATTTTCTCATTCTTTCATCGGGGTATGTTCTTTATCTCCCTATTTTGGCTACTACTTTGTATTTTCTGCCTCAGTTGTTAAACTAGTTAGTCATTAAACTGATCAGATGTTATTCTAATCCAGACGTAATCAGCAGCCTCACTTAAGCACCACAGGGTGGACCTATTGCTTCCCCTCAGGCTGACGCCACTTGGAGAGGAGTGCTCTGCCTGAGAAAGACGGCTCCTGCAGTGTGGGGAACGACTCAGCACAGGGATCCTGGTGGCCGCTCCTTCAGCTCTCTCCCCAGAGCCCCCAAGTCCAGACTCTCCTCAAACATGTCTAGTCCACTCTGCCCTCCCTCTGCTGGAGCCCAGGGTGTATGGCTGTAAATGAAATTTTTTATGTTGGCCCTTTAAGAGACTCTCTGCAATTCTAGCCATCTCTCCCTGGCAAACAGAAACCCCATTGATTTTCACAGCTGGACATTGTCTGGGTTCCTTGCCAGCTCTGGTACTGTAGGCTGGGGAGCCCAGCTTGGGGTCTAGACCCCACACTTGTTAGGGAGAACCCCTGGCTGCTGCTGAAATATTCCTCTGTAATTTCAGCTGTGGCCTGTGGGAACCCAGCCAACCCTCTCACACCTCCTCTGTACTGCCTGCCAGTCTTGTTGTGGTGAAGTGGTTTCTTCTGTCCTTGATTACAAGGCTTCTCTCCAGCTGGTATTCAGCTAGACATTCTGGATCATTTCTCTACAATTTAGTTGTAATTCCAGATTGGTCCTGGGAGGAGGTTAGTGTAG
>PVKM010051674.1:0-10410 GCA_004027735.1 Carollia perspicillata
CCGTTATCTCCCTCCCCCTACCCCTCTGATCACTGTCTGTTCTTTATTTCCAAGTCTCTGGTTCTATTTTGCTGATTTGTTTGTTTTGTTGATTAGGTTCCACTTATAGGTGAGATCATACGGTATTTGTCTTTCACCTCCTGGCTTATTTCACTTTGCAGTATATTCTCCAGTTCCATCCATGCTCTCATGAAGGGTAGGAGCTCTTTCTTTCTTTTTGCAGCATAGTATTCCATTGTGTAAATGTATCATAATTTTTGGATCCACTCATTTACCGATGGGCACTTAGGTTGCTTCTAGCACTGAGCTATTGTAAATAACACTGCTATGAACATTGGGATGCATAGATTCTCTTGAATTGGTGTTTGGGGATTCTTTGGGTATATTCCCAGCAGTGGAATCACTTGGTCAAAAGGCAGTCCAATTTTTAGGTTTTTTTTAATTTTTATTTGTTGATTTAAACAATATTTTGTTAATTGTTGTTCAAATACAGTCATCTCCATTTTTTTGAGGAAATTCCATACTGTTTTCCACAGTGGCTGCACCAGCATACTAGGGTTCCCTTTTCTCCACAGTCTCAACAGAACTTGTTGTTCATTGATTTAGTAATGATAGCCATTCTGATTGGTATTACAGATATGGACATTTTGATGATGTTAATTCTTCCAATCCTCATCAGAGATGTTGACCTGTAATTTTTTTTTCTTTAGTGTGTCTTTACCTGGTTTTGGAATTAGGATAATACTGGCCTCATAAATAGAGTTTGGAAGTCTTCCTTCTTGAATTTTTTGGAATAGTTGGTAAGGATAGCTATTAGTTATTGTTTGAATGATTGGTAAAATTCATCTGTGAACCCATCTGGTACAGGGTTTGTGTGCCAGGAGTTTTTTTATTACTGCTTCAATTTCACTAGTTGGTTTCAGTCTGTTCAGGTTTTCTGATTCTTCCTGATTCAGTTTTGGAATATTGTATTTTTCTAGAAATATATCCATTTCACATAGGTTGTCCAATTTCTTGGCATATAGTTGTTCATAGCAATTTCTTATAATCCTTGGTGTTTCTATAGTAACAGTTGTTACTTCTGATTTTTTCTTTTTCAGTCCTCTCTCTTTTTCTCATTGAATCTAGTTAAATGTTTGTTAATTTTGTTTATCTTTTAAAAGAATCAGCTCCTGGGTTTGTTGATATCTTGAATTGTTGTTTTAGTCTCTATGTCATTTTTTTCTGCTCTGATTCTGATTATTGCCTTTCTTCTACTCATTCTGGTCTTTGTTTGTTGTTATTATTCTAGTTCCTTTTTGTGTAGGGTTAGCTTGTTTATTTGAAATGTTTCTATCTTCTTTCAGTAGGCCTGTAATGCTATGAACTTCCCTCTAAGGACTGCTTTTGCTGTGTCCCATGGGCTTTGGGTTGTTGTGCATTCATTGTCATTTGTTTCTAGCTTTTTTAAATTTCTACCTTGATCTTGGTGTTGGCCCATTCATTATTTAATAACATGTTAATTAGCTTCCACATATTTGAATATTTTGGGTGTTTTTTTTCTTGATTTCTAGCTTCAGGACATTGTGACATGAGAAAATCCTTGATATGATTTCAATTTTATTGAATTTGTTAAGGCTTATTTCATGTCCTATAAGTGTCTATCCTTGAGAATGATTCATGTACATTTTAGAAGAATATATAATTTACTTTTTTGCAGTGAAATGCCTATATATATCAATAAATCCATTTGATCTAGTGTGCTGTCTAATGCTACTATATCTTTGTTAATTTTTTTGCCTGGAAGATCTGCCCATTGTTGAGAGTGGGGAGTCAGATCCCCTACAATGACTCCATTGCTGTGGTTCTCTTTCTTAAAGTCCTCCAAGATTTTCATTATATATTTATGTGTTCCTATATTTGGTACATATGTATTTGCAAGGGTTATTTCCTATTGTTAGACTGAATCCTTAGTTATTATGTAGTGTCCTTCTTTGTTTCTTATTATGGCCTCTGTTTTGAAGCTTATTTTGTCTGACAGAAGTATTGCTAACCCAGCTTTTTCTTTGAGGGTGGGGGTGTCTCTATTTGCATGGAATATTTTTTTCCCATCTCTTCAACTTTTAGACTATGTAATTCTTTTGCTCTCTGGTGGGTTTCTTGTAGAAAGCATATATGCAGGTTGTGTTTTCTTATCCATTCAGCTACCCTATGTCTTTTGATTAGAACCTTTAATCCATTTACATTTAAGGTTATTATTGATAGATACTTATTTGTGGCCATTTTTCTCTTTGTACCTGTGTTTCTGTGTGTGTGTGTGTGTGTGTGTGTGTGTGTGTGTGTGTGTGTCTTCTTCTTAAAGCAGTCCTGTTAGCATTTCTTGCATTGCTAGTTTGGTGGAAATGTACTTCTTCAGCCTTGTTTTTATTGTTTTGTTTTTGTCTAAAAAACTCTTTATTTCACCTTCAATTTTAAATGAGAGTTTTGCTTGATCAAGTAGTCTTAGTTATAGGTCCTTGCTTTTCATTATTTGGAATATTACACACCAATCCCTTCTGGCTTGTATTGTTTCTGTTGAGAAATCAGCTGACAGCCTTATCAGAGCTCTCTTGTAGGGAACTAAGTGTTTCTCTCTTGCTGCCTTTAAGATTCCATCTTTTTCTTTAAACTGTGGCATTTTCATTGTGATGTGTCTTGGTATAGGCCTCTTTGGGTTCATCTTGATGGGACTCTCTGTGCTCCTTGAACATGCATTACTTTTTCCTTCACCAAGTTAGAGAATTTTCTGTCATTATTTCTTCAAAAAGGTTTTCTATCCCTTGCTCTCTTCTCCTTCTGGTATCCCTATGATGCAAATATTGTTGTTTCATTTCATTTCAAAGTTCCCTTAAACTCTCCTCATTCTTCCTGAGTCTTTTTTTTTAAATTTTTTACTCTGACTGGGTGTCTTTTCTACCTTGTCTTCCAACTCTCTGGTTCAATTCTCTGCTTCATCTAGCCTGCTCTTATTTTTTTCCAGTGTACTCTTCATTTCAGATATTGAATTTTTCACTTCCAACTCTCCTATTCAATGTTTCTATGTCCCTTTTCATGCTGATGTAGTTCTCTTGAATTTTTTTGAGCATCCTTATAACTGTTACTTGGAACTCAATGTCTGATAATTTGATTCTTTTAACTCTTTTCATTTAACTCTTTCTCTGGGGATTCCTCCTTATATCGTTTGAAGGTTATTTCTTTATCTCTTAATTTTTGCTGTCTTTCATTGTTTGTTTCTGTGTTTTAGATAGATATTTTTTCACTCCCTGTCTTGTAGTATAGCTTTATGTGGTAAGAGTTCTGTAGTACCCAGTGGTGCAGACTCCTTGATCTCCTGATCTGTATGCTCTAGGAATGCTCTTTGGTTGGGTTTTGTGGGTTCTTTTGTTTTATTTGGGTCCTGATTATTTTTGGCCTGTACTTTGGTGGGTTCTCCCTTCTGGATGGCTGAGAAGCTCAACTACCACATTTTGTACACTGTTGTACAGTTGCCAGCAGAAGAAAGCAAAACAGCACACAAAATGAAACCAAAACAAGCAAAACCCTCCAACCAGACAGCAATTTCAATGGCAAAAGATCAGAGAATAATAAGAATGGAAAGAAAAATGGGTTATTAGGGAAAAGGGAAAATAAAAGAAAAAGAATACGTGAAGACCAAAAGACAGAAAAGTGATTATGGGAGTACTAATAGGAATAATGAACTATAAGAGGAAAACAGGAAAAAAGGACAAAGAAAGAGAAAGAATAATAAAAATAAGAAAAGTAAAAGAGAAGGGTATGATGGGGTAATCCATGCTTTAAGATTAAAATAAGATATATGAGAGGAAAAATAGAGAAATAAAAATAGAGGAAAAAGGAAAAATAGAAAAAATAATGAAAATAATGAAGAAAAAAACAAAGTGGAATTCACTTCAGAAGAGTTTAGCTCTTACGTGCTGGTTTCTCCCTTGGCATATTGCTGTGATGTGTCTGAAGCTGGTGTATGCCACCATCAGGTGCTGTCCATGTCTGGCACTCAACACATGTTTGGAGCTACCACTGATCCACAGGTCATAGATGGTTTCTCCAGGCTTGGCTGTGCCCAGGTTGGTCTGAGCTGCTCGGTAAAGCTGGATTTTATCAGCACTGGGTCCTGGGATGGGTCAGGAAATTACCCAAGTGACCACCAGAGCTGTCTCTGTCTGTCTTTGCCTGTCAACCTGCTGTCAGCCTTGGGCTAGTCATAGACTTGACTGTTTCTGAGAGAGCTTCTGGTGGGATTGAGGTGTGGAAGTCCTGGATCTCTCATGGCAGGTACCTTTCAGATTTCACAGAAGATGATGGGTGTGTTCCCCCATCCCCAAGCCACTAGTCTGAATCTATCTGGGATTGTTTCACTATACTCAGCAGGGTGAGGCCTCTAGTAGGCTATTGGTTGGGGCTTCCAGAATCCAGGTTTTGGGTCTGCTGCAAACTGTGAGTGTGTTTCTATGGGTCTTCCATGAGGCGGAAGTGACAGTCTGTTTTCTGAGAGATTATATGGTATGGCTGTGCCCTATGGCCTATCTCTGACATCTCCTGAGTCTGCATATGTTGTTATTTCCTTAGCTGGGGTTAAGATGCAGAATGGGAGAAAAGAAAGAATAAAAGTAAAAAACTCACACAAAACAAAACAAAAAACTGAACAAACCACATAAAGGGGGAAAATGATGCAGGGTGAAGGGAGCAGGATTGCAGAGGGCTAGTGGGGCAAGTGATACTCCACAAGGTAAGGTAATTGCTTTCCCCCTGGGAGGGGCTTACTTTTCTCAAGTAATATGGCTGCTGCAGAATCCATTTATTTCCTAGGACAGAAAGCCCCACAGCTGCTCCCCCATAGCACTCCCCAGTGCCTCCCACTCTAGATGCTCTTGGCATGACTACAATCCATGCCACCTTCCCTTTGCTGGGGCCCAGGTTGAGTGGTTGTGAACACAAGACCTGTGCTTTGGCCCTTTTAAGAATTAAAAAAGAAAGAAAAAATAGTGGCTTTGTCTCCTAAGGATCTCATCTCTCTTCAGCAGAGACAAATCCTGCAGCCTTTCACTGCTGGGTGCTAAGTGGTCTGCTGATCCCAGCATTGGCACTCTCTGTTTGGGAGCCCAGTTTGTGTTCCCTGCTTCTCTCCTTTCAAGGGGAAGCTTCTACAGCCACACTGCCACTTTGGCTCACCACCTTTGTGAATGGGACTGGCCTCTTTAATGACCTCAACCTTCCTACCATTCATGGAGTTCTTTTTCCATTCCTTGTTTAAGAACCTCTTTTTTAGGTAGTCTTCAGTTTATTTCAGGTGTCTAATTCTCTCTTTAGTTTTATTTCCAATTTGGTTCTGGGAAGAAGTGCACAATATATCCTCCTACTCTATTGCCAACTTTTTTCTGCTCCCTTGTCTTTTTAATAATAACCATTCTAACATGTGTGAGGTTGACAGACCTAGGTAGGCCTAGTAGGAATGGAAAATCACCAGGCAAGAAAACTGTACTGTGGGAAACTGTAGCCTGGGAAAATGCCTGCCTGGGAAACTGTCTGCTGACCCTACCCAGGATAAACAGATGCCTGGCTAAGATTGGGGTCTGGGGTCGGCCTATCTGGCATAACAGGATGCAGCTTTAACTTGAGCCTGACAAGATGTATCAAGAACAATGGTCAGCACAAATGGCACCTAGCGACCAGCTCTAGCCAATCAGACTCTGACACCTCAAACAGCTACCCTTTGCATTTTAAAGGGTTTTCGTGTTTAAAAGCCCTGCCCTAAAAACAACTGAGGGGGTCCTAACCTCCCTTGGTTGGCTCCCCAACCTCCCTAGGTTGGCTCCACTTTCCCCTCTTATTCCCTGCTAATAAAACCTGCTCCTTAGCTCGCTGTGTCTGTCTGGTTTCTGGAGCAACTCCGACCTAACAGAGGTGACATCTCATTGTTATTTTGATTTGGGTTTTCTAACAATTACTGATGTTGATCATGTTTTCATATGCCTGTTGACCATCTGTATATCTTCTTTGAAAAATTTCTGTCCAAATTCTATGCCCATTCATTTTTTGTCAGGTTGTTTGTCCTTTTGTTGTTGAGTCATATGAGTTCTTTATGTATTTTGGATATTAACCCCATGTTGGATGTATAATTTGCAAATATTTTCTCCCATTTGAGTGTGTTTTTTATCATTGATAGAAACATTAATTTGTTACAATTCTTTTTAATTTTTTTCAATTATAGTTTACATTGTGTTTTGATAATGGTTTCCTTCACTGTGTAGAAGCTATTTAGTTTACTATATTTCCATTTGTTTACTTTTTGTTTTGTTTCCCTTGCCTTTAGAGTCAAATCCACAAAAAAAATCACTCTAGGACCAGTCGATGTCAAAGAGGTTATTGCCCCTATTTTCTTCTACAAAATTTATGATTTTCAGTCTTACATTCAAGTCTTTCATCCACTTAGAGTTAATTTGTGTTTATGGTGTAAAATAGTGGTATAGTTTTATTCTTTTGAATGTGGCTGTCCAGTTTTACTCACATTAATTATTGAAGAAACCCCTGTTTTTGGATTGCATGCTTTTGGTGTCTTTGTTGAACATTAATTGTCCACATATGTGTTGGTTTATATTTTACATTCTTAATTATGTTCTATTGATCTCTGTATACATTTTTATACCAATACCATACTGTATTGATTGTAATTTCTCTGTAGTACAGGTTGAAATCTGGGAGTGTGATATTACCAACTTTGTTCTTTCTCAAAATTACTTTGATTATTCCGAATATTTTGTGGTGCCATACATATTTTAGAATTATTATTCCAGTTCTGTGAAAAATGCAATTGGAATTTTGATAGATATTGCTTTAAGTAGTATGGACATTTTAACAATATTAATTACTCCAATCTATGAGCACAGCCTATCATTTTTTTCTTTCTTCTAATTTCTTTTATTAGTGTCTTCTAGTTTTGGGTGGTTACATTTATTCTTAGGTACTTTATTCTATTTGATGCAATTGCAAATGGGATTGTTTTCTTAATTTGTCTTTCTGTTAGTTTATTACTGTACATAAATGCCATGGAATTCACTTCTGCACAGATAAAGAAAACAACAGTAAAATAAAAAGTGAACCAACTGTATGGGAAAATATATTTGCCAATGATACCTCAAACAAGGGTTTGATCTCCAAAATATATAAAGAACTCACATGACTCCACTCTAGGAAGACAAACAACCCAATTAAAAAATGGGCAAAGGACCTGAAAAGACACTTTTCCAAGGAGGACATACAGAAGACCCAGAGACACATGAAAGGATGTGCAGCATCACTAGCCATGAGAGAGATGGAAATTAAAACCACAGTGATATACCACTTCATACCAGTCAGAATGGCCGTCATAAATGAATACACAAACAACAAGTGCTAGTGAAGTTGTGGAGAACTGGGAATCTTAGCACACTCTTGTTGGGAATTCAGACTGGTGCAACCACTGTGGAAAGCAGTATGGAATTTCCTCAGAAAACTAAAAATGGAACTGCCTTTTGACCCAGCAATCCCACTGCTGGGATTATACCCTGAGAATCCTGAAACACCAGGTCAAAAGAACCTATGCACCCCAGTGTTTATAGCAGTATTACTTATACAATAGCCAAGTGCTAGAAGCAGCCTAATACCCATCAGTAAATCAGTGGATTAAAAAAAAAAACACTATGGTACATTTACACAATGGAATACTATGCAGCAGAAAGAAAGAAGGAGCTCCTACCATTCAAGATAGCATGGATGGAACTGGAGAGCACTATGCTAGGTGAAATAAGGCAGGCAGTGAAAGACAAATATGATCTCACCTTTAACAGGAACCTAATCAAGAAAACAAACAAGCAAGCAAAATATAAACAGAAACCTTTAATTAAAGAACAAACTGACAGTAACCAGAGGGCAGTGGGGAGAGAGATAATGGGGGACAACAGGGGAAGGTCCATCAAGTCACATGTATAAAGGAAACATGGATAAAACCAAAGGGGGTAGGTTTGAGGGTGGAAGGTGGGGATGGGTTGGTGGGGGGGGGGCCCGAGGTGGGGTGGAAATGGAGACAACTGTACTTGAATAACAATAAAAAAGAATGAGTGGTCTTAAGGTTTTTTTAAATAAAAATGCCATATATTTCAGTATATTAATTTTGTGTTCTGAAGATTTACTGAATCCATTATTAGTTCTACAGTTTTTTATGGAGTCTTGGATTTTCCATATAGTGTCATGCATGACATGTGTATATAGTGAGCATTTTACTTTTTATTTTCTAACTTGAATGGTTGTTCATTCCTTTTCCATGCCTAATTGCTGTGGGTAGAATTTCCAATATTTTGTTGAATACAAGAGGTAAGAGTGGGCATTATGTTTTGTTCTGATCTTTCCACCATTCAGTGTAATGTTAGCAATGGAATTGCCATATATGGTAGTTTTTATGGTGAGATACATTTCCTCTATGCCTAATTTATTGAGAGCTTTCACCCTAAGTAGAGTTTATTTTTGTATTTTTTCTGCATCTATTTAAATGATCACATGATTCTTGTTTTTAATGTTGTTAATATGCTGTATTACATTGATTTACATTGATTAATTTGTAAATGTTGAACCATCCTTGCATCCCTGGAATAAATCCTACTTGATCATAATGTGTAATCCTTTTAATGTATTGTTGAATTCAGCTTGCTAATATTTTGTTGAGGATATTTGCATGTATCTTCATTAAAAATATGGCCTGTGACTTCCAACCAAGATGGAGGTGTAGGTGGAAACACTGTACCTCCTCTCACAACCAAGATTAAGGACAACAGATATTTACAAACAATAATACAACGAGAACACAGAAAATTGAACTATGGAAGTCTGACAACCATTCAACCAGACCGGTAAGAGGGGCAGAGTCGGCAGGCGGCGGAGAGGGAAAGCGGCAGGAAAACGTGGTGGCTGCCAGGCTCGGGAGCACTGGGGAGTGTAGGTGGCGTGGAGCTTGCCGACCCTAGATGCGGGGAGGAGACAAGCAGAGCACGCAGGGCACGCAGGGCAGTTGGCTGACCTCGGACACACATTTGCGCGCAGGTAAACTAGGCAAGAGCAGGCAGTGAGACAGACCGCACAGCCCAGGGGCCCAGCAATGGGAAATAAAGCCTAAAAACTCCGATTGAAAAGGTGCCGGGAGAGGCTCCCAGCCTCACAGGAGAGGTCAGTGGGGAGACCCACAAGGTCCCAGAGCGTGCATAGGCCCGCCCACCTGGGAACCAGTGCCAGGGGGCCCAGTTTGCTTGTAGGAGATGGCAGAGGGGATGCAAATCCTAGAGAGCAAGGAACAGGCACCATTGTTCCCTCTCTGACCCCACCCCCACAGACAGCGTCACAACCCTGCAACTAGGTTGCCCTGCCTTGGTGAACACCTAAGGCTCCGCCCCTCATACGCAACAGGCGCCACCTGACCAAAAATGACTCAAACAGAAGAAAAGCTCAGAGCCCCAGAGCCAATACTTTTAAACAAGCAAGAGATAGCCAACCTATCAGATGCACAGTTCAAAGCACTGGTAATCAGGATGCTCACAGAATTGGTTGATTTTGGTCGCAAATTAGATGAAAAAATGAAGACCTTCATAAGTGAAATGATGGAAAATGCACCGGGAACCAGTAGTGATGGGAAGAAACCTGGGACTCAAATCAATGGAGTGGACCAGAAGGAAGAAAGAAACACCCCATCAGAAAAGAATGAAGAAACAAGAATTCAAAAAAAATGAGGAGAGGCTTAGGAACCTCCAGGACATCTTTAAACGTTCCAACATCTGAATTATAGGAGTACCAGAAGGGGAAGAGGAAGAGCAACACATGGAAAACTTATTTGAACAAATAATAAAGGAGAACTTCCCCAATCTGGCAAAGGAAATAGACTTCCAGGAAGTCCAGGAAGCTCACAGAGTCCCAAAGAAGGTGGACCCAAGGAGGAACACACCAAGGCCCATCATAGTTACATTAGCCAAGATTAAAATGAAGGAAAGAATTCTAGAAACAGCAAGAGATAAGGGGACGGTTACCTACAAAGGAGTTCCCATCAGACTGTCAGCTGATTTCTCAAAAGAGACCTTACAGGCAAGAAGGGGCTGGAAAGAAGTATTCCAAGTCATGAAACACAAGGACCTACATCCAAGACTGCTCTATCCAGCAAAACTTTCATTCAGAATGGAAGGGCAGATAAAGTGCTTCTCAGATGAGATCAAGTTCAAGGAGTTCATCATCACCAAGCCCTTACTATATGAAATGTTAAAGGGACTTATCTAAGAAAAAGAAGATAAAAAATATGAACAGTAAAAGGACAGCAAACTCACAGTTATTAACATCCACACCTAAAACAAAAGCAGACTAAGC
>PVKM010051675.1:0-10387 GCA_004027735.1 Carollia perspicillata
ACAGCATCGGGAACTACACCCATATCCTCTCAGACCCCCTTAGCATTACCACATGCCCCACACTGCGGGTGTAGACCGGGTGGTAACAGCCCACAGCATGCTATTTATAGCATCCCAGTGACTAAGACTTCCACTGGGACGCGGGTGGAAGGTGACGCGCTGACTAATGCAGTCGGCTTCTGCCGTGTCTCTACCCAGCATCTGAGAAATAACTAGCGGAGCATGGGTGATGATGAGGACTGTGGAATTAGCTGATCGCTGTCAAAAGCCATCGATGTGCTAAAGAAAGAAAACGGCAGCAGAGTGCCTCTGGTGGGAGACACTTCCCTGTGACCAGCTTTCCCTATAACACGCAACTGCCCGGCCACCCGTTCGAGACACAGCGTGAAAGCCAGGGCACTCCGTAACATCAAAAGAGACTCTGCCCCTGAGGAGGGGAGAGGAGGCCGAACAACAGGCCCAGGACCAGACTGTGAGAGGAGCAGAATTACAGACGACGTTTCAGTCGCCACTCTGCCAGCACTGGGGTACTGAAGACAGTGCCCCCACAGGAGGTGAAACCCAACACCTAGGAGGGTGCCGGCAGGGCGGATGCCCTGGACAACCTCGAACCCCCAGATGTTTTGGGACACGTTGGGCCTGTGAAAGTGTTTCTGAAGCCAGCACTGACAGTGAGAAAAATAAAGGCCACCCTCTTTAACGTGAATACTTTTTTTAAATGAAGCTATAGCAACAACTAGCACCAGAAATGATCGAATCAATTACCGGTGAATCAGTCAACAGCAAGTGCTTCCAAAAGCCACGCAAGCAGGGGCAGCCCCACACCCAGCAACCTCACGCCAAACAGGGTAAGTTAAAAATCTCCAAATGCTTGAAAAATGAGCAACGGACTTTTAAGTCATAAGGACAATTAGGAAATACTTTTAACTGAATATCAAAACCACAATACATCAGAATTTATAAGATGAAGCTAAACCAGGGTCTGGAGAGAAATTTATAGTTCTAAATGTGTATATTAGAATGTTGATAATCAAGTACAGCTCAAGAAGCTAGAAAAAGAACAACAAATTAAACAACAAGAAAGCATAAGAGAATAATAAAACCAAATCTCTGAAATCGAAAGTCAAATAGTAAAGAAAATTTATAGAACTAAAAGTTGGCTTTATAAAGACTAATAAAATTAGTAACCCCCTAGCAAAACTGATCAAGAAAAACAGGAAAAAATATTAATTACCATTATCCAAAAGGAAAGGAGGAACCTCACCACCGACACTATAGAAATAATATGATATTAAGAACAACTTCATACCAATGAACTTGACATTTTAGGTGAAATGCAAAAGTTAATTTTAAAGCACAACTTGACAAAACCAATACAAGAAAAAAATGACAACTACCCCTCATACAAAAATCCTAAACAAAATATCATCAAATTTAATCTGGTGTATATATTTAAAAATGTCCACTAAAAGAATAAGATGTAACAGTATTCCTGGAAGAGGTACGTTTGAAGAGTTGGAGGTTCATGAAACAGCCTGGTATCTTTGGGGAATTGCAAGTGACTCAGTGGATCAATGAGTAATGTCTGAAGACAAGACTACACAAAGCAATCCATGTGACAGTGGCTATAAGAATGGAGAAGGTGAATTTCACAGTTATTCAAATTGATTCAAGGAAGAAATCCATAAATTTAACAACTCTAATCCCTGAAGCAATTGAAATTTACCCTTTTTTTTTTTGCATTTAATTCACGAAATCACTTGCTGAGACATTACAAAAACCACCCCACACCTAAAATGAAATGCCTTCAGGACAAAGAAAGCAGCCAGACAGAAGGTATTCCACAAGAACCCAGAGAGGCAAGTGTGAACAACCCCTACTGCCTGCAGCAAAAAGTTGGAGTAAAAGCAAACAATAGATACACCAAGAGCCTGGGAGAAAAATGTGGTGAACAAGATTCTTTGAAGAGTTAGGACATTAAAAAGCTGGCCAGTGCAGGAGCCTGGGAATTTGGAAAGCCACACGCACATCCAGGGCAGGCTGTGTGCTCAGAAGAGACTGTCACCTAGGGCTAATTTTTAGACTCAGAGCAAGAAGGAAGTGAAGGCTAAGGCGGAGTCGTCCGTAAACAGCCTGGCTAAGCATTAAAGGAATACCACAGCAGAGTCCATCTGCAAAGCCTGGGAGAGTTCTTTGTTTTTTCCTGGCTCCAGCATTCAAGGAAATGTATGAAAACCCTATCTGACCACAAGCTAAAGGGACAGAGACTTTAGAGACCACACACAACAAAGAATCCAGTCATTACAAAACCAGTTTAGAAAAGTCACCAAACGAATACACAATTACATAAGCAATAGAAATGAACCCTCAGGAGGGGGAGGAATCTGTTTTCTAGAGTTACTGCATTATAATAATCAAATGTCCAGTCTTCAACCAAAAAGTTACAAAGTGTGCAAAGACACAAGCAACTACGGTCCGTTCACAGAAGTGAACACAAACTGCCCCTGAGGAAACGCAGGCTTTGGACTTGCTAGACAGACTGACTCAACTGTTTTAAATATGCCAAAGAGCTAAAGAAAAGCAGGAAAATACCTCAACAAATAAAGAATGTCAATAAAAATTTAAAAGCTTTCTTATCACAACCTCAAAGTCATTATTACTTCCATTCTCTCAAAAAGCAGGTAACACAAGGGGGAATCTTGTATGAAAGTTCCCTCTGGTTCTAAGACTGGGTGCAGATCCCTCAGTAGAGTACCTCAGAAATCCTTCTCTGGAAGTTTCTAACTTATAGCTGCAACAAACGCTTAAGCTCAAAACAGTGCTAATATAAATTGTAAAAAATTCCAAAATCAGGGTTGAACCTAATGATACAAACGATCCAGCATAATAAATTCAAACTGTGTGATCATAGCTTAGACGCTGGGGTGTCCAATCTGTGGCCTGTGGGCCGCACACAGCCCAAGATGGCTGAGACTACAGCCCAACACAAAATTCTAACTTTACTTAAAACATTATAAGGGTTTTTTTGTGATTACGTGATGCAATGCATTTCACGTGTGGCCCGAGATGACTCTTCTTCTTCCAGTGTGGCCCGGAGATGCCAAAAGGTTGGACACCCCTGGTTAGAGCCTCAGGGACTTCATATTTTTAAAACTTCTAATCTGTTCCATGACCCTACATGGCTACTTCTATTTCAATATCCATGATGCTAGAGTATCAGTATAACATATTCAAAAGGCACCTTAATACGTTGTTATGAAATAAATCACTCTTTTTACCTGGAAATTTGAGGACAGGCAGCCCTGCTTTGCAAATATCACCCACTCAATGCAATATAACCCACCTTCCTCGCAGGGAACACGTGGCCCACACTGCATGAGGACATCACCTCCTTGCTCTCCGAAACCCCTCGCGTTCTCCACCACTGCACCCTCTCAAATGGATTCATTTCTCTCCTTGTCTCTCAGCTCCTTACCCTTACCTTAAAACATATTGGGCTGGCCAAAAAGTCTGCTGCGTTTTTTCCATACTACGGTTCCAGTAGTACTTAGCTGTCTTTAACTTCATTTGTAACAAGTTTGTTACATTGTATTGTGACAGATGTCATATAGTGTGCATTTTTTAAAAAAACTTACCACAATCAGCAAATTTTTGTGCACCCATTTTAATATTGAAGATAGAAGAAAATATGCAACAGTTTTGGAATATTATGACTTACTATTACAAGTAAAAATGCAACTGAATGCAAAAACAGATTTAAGCAGTGAATCTTTTCACACAGTGTATGTATGGAGAAGGTGCTGCGACTGATCAAACGTGTCAAGAGTGGGTGCGAAGTTTCTTGGTATTACTGACATTCTGGCCAAATAATTCTCTGCTGTGCGGCGGTCTTACACTTTGGGAGATGTTTAGCAGCACCCCTGGCCTCTACCCACTAGAAGCCAATAGCAGGAGAGAGCAACACACTCAAAATATCCAAATCGAGAAAGTTGTTGGTGAAAATGAAAAATATATCTTTTACTTTAAGGGGAAAAACATAAGACTTTTTAGCCAACCCTCCTCCAAAGAAACATATACACTAGGAGCTACCCCTTTACTCTGCTCTCCCGCCTGTAAGAGGTGATGTGAAGAAACTGCTATGACCCCCCACCTAGGCCGCACAACAAGAGGAATCCATGCAACTGCCCTCTCTGCCCCACCCCCTACGACTTCAGGGCAACGTGCATACAGACAAAATAAAACTACTCACCGCAGCCCCTGGATCCCTTCTCAACCTTCACCCCCCATCCCTAACCTAAAGCCCCTACCAAGAGCCTCCCTTTGCCTCCACTTCCTGCCGAGGGGTTTCCTCCTGGCCATCTCCTCTTCTAGAAACTTGGGGCTGGGGAGGACTGACACCAAACAACGTGAAAGGGACGGAAAATTCAATTCTTTCTCACCACGCTGACACGGGAGTAAGGGGTGAACGCCTCTGCCACTTCCACCGCCAGAGCAAGTCTCGCTTTGTAGTGCCTGGGTCTCTTCAACAACACCCTTCACCTGCGGGCCTCTCCTCCCAAGCACTCCCCCCATGGGGTAATCCGAACTGTTCCTCTTCGAAAATGCAGAAGTCTTAGGTCTCAACATCACTCTCTGACCACAAACACCTGGTTTCCAATCCTTTCTTAGCTCCTTACCTTCCAACTGTGTAGAGGTCTCCAGAAATTAGGTAACAGATAGTTCAGCTACCCAAAAGGTAAGATGGACCTCCCACGTGGCTACTGTTTCTAATGTCGTCCCTACCATGCAGTCCAAGGAGCAAACCATTAACTTTTTTATTTTCTATTTTGCGGCACTTCCGTCCTTGAGTTGAGAACCACACTGACGTGTGAATCTCGATCAGGACCGCATGCTGGCCTGCCGCCTGACTGTGTAAATGTGGAGTTGGTGGAACCCAGCCGCACCCATGTGTGTCTGCCCATGTGTGTCTGCGATTGCTAACGTGCTGTAAGAACAGAGCGGAGCAGTGGCACCGGACAGCATCCAGCCGGCAAAGCCTCGAACATCTACTGCCCGGCCCTTCGCGGAACGAGCTGGCCAGTCCCTGTCCAGCTGTCTGCCACAGGCCCACTGGAGAGCGCCTGCTGGAACCAGCAGGCGGGGCTGCTGATGCCCCAGGGGTGGCCCCTACCAAACGCAGGAAAACCAGCACAGACGTGAAACAGAACGCAAACCAATCAAAGCACTGTTCTCTAATCCGGGCCATAAATACAAAGTTCGATTAAGACACTCTAGAAATAAGAAAATTCAACTGTTTTTATAGGACCGAGTCTCTGAAACCATGAATCCTGCTTATCCACTACTATAGCTCCGGGCCAGCCTGAGCACTCCCCACAAGGGAAAGTAGGATCCACACAGGGCTGGCTTTACGCGCCTTCCTTACATGCGGTCTTTTAAAAAGTATTCTTAATTAAAATATTATTTAATAGTTTATTGATTTCTTTTTAAACAAAATGGATGAAGAGGACCTCCAGAGTCTCTTCATTGGAATTAACTTTTCCGTGTCTGCACACCGACAGGTTAGTGCACCGTCCTGTGCTGGCTGGTATTTTCTCTCACTTCCTTCGCCCCGCCTTCTGCATCCCCCACTCCCAACCCTGCATTCTGTCCACCAGACCCCACCTTTCTTTTAGTTGTACATACCCAGTGACCATCATTTGGGTTTCCTCCCTCTAATACAGTGGTTCTTATCATTTTGAGATGAGATCACTTTTGAGAATCTTTTATAAGCGATATCCTCCTGCCTACAAAGAGTCAGGCACCCAGCCCTGGCTGGTGTGGCTCAGTGGATTGAGTGCCGGCCTGAGAACGGAAGGGTCTCCAGCTCGATTCCCAGTCAGGGCACGTGCCTGAGTGTCGGGCCAGGGCCCTGGTGGCGGGAGTGTGAAAGAGGCCACCACCCACGGATGATTTCTCCCCTCTCTTTCGCCCTCCCTTCCCTCTCCCTAAAATAAATAAATAAAATCTTTTTTAAAAAGTCACATAGTATTTCATACAGAAATGTGAGAATTCACTAACCACTCACAGCCCACCCAGGAACCTGACATTAAACATTCCTGTCACATTATGCATTCAAATACTCAACAAGCTTGCAGAAAAATAAAGTTCTGCTGTATCCTAGAGACCTATTTGATAGGCTTAGACTTTTCTTTTGGTGTCTTTGTGTCCTGTAAAATGCACCCGTTCATATTAACTTTGCAGGGACAAGTGAGGCCTCTGTAGAGTATTCTCTTTCCACTGGAGAATGAAAAAGACGTGAACGGAGAAACTGAAAGTAAAAGGCAATACTCAGAGGAGACGCGAGGTTCTCAGCTCGGACACTTACCGGGCGGGTCAGTCAACTTCCCCAAGTCTCAACAACAGGACTGACTTCAGAAGATTGTTTTAAAATGTGAGACAGAACTTATCGATGCTCCGTAAAGGAGCAAAGCCAATCCAGGTCGAGTTCACGGCACGCCGGCAGAAACGGATCTCAAACGCCCATCAGTTCAGTACCAAAGCTCATTCACTTAAGTCACCCCTACGCTATCTGGAAATCCAGAAGATCCTGCGTTTGTAAGTAAGACGACACCTCTAAATGAAGAGTAAAAGATGGCTCGATACACTAAAAGGGCCAGCCAGACATGATTTGGCAACTTACCTGTCACTTAGTAGCTCGCGTACTGTGCATAGACAATTGCTTCAGGTCTTTCATTATCTATCCCCACGGTCAAATGAGAAAAACAATATCCGCCTCACAAGATTTTCATCAGCAATTAAAAAAAGACAATATATGTAAAAGCTTTTTTCCACCACATTATAGTACTTCTCTCAATTCAAAATTTAAGTTTTGAAATACTAGTTTTAATACCATTAATATTATTCTTTCATGAAACAATACATTCTATTCTCTAGACAAAAATCCATTATCAGCGTAATTACACTGTCAAAAGAAGTACAGATGCAGCCTTGGATTAAACTTAGTACATCGAAACACGGAGTGTGCTCTTAGATTTTCTATCTTTTATGAGACATAGGAAATCCACTCGAAAGTTTCCAATTTTCTAAATGCTTCTATTTTACCTATAAAAATAACGAGCATTTCCCCCTCCCCACCAGGGAAGAAGGTGGGGGTGGAGCCCCCTCATCCATTCCTGCCTGCGCTAAGCCAGTATCAGCCAGGACCATCCTGGGCCCCTCCCCACTTGGGGTGGGGCAGCTGCTGGGACCACGGGCTGGACCCCCTCTGCCCTGCACCAAGCAGATGACAGCAGAGTCAGCCCCCCTTAGCCTCCGAACTAGAGAATGGAAGGAACATCTCGAATTAATTATCTAAGCTTTCCATCTTAAGAAACTAGATTAAGAAAAGCAAATTAAAACCAAAGGAAGCAGCAATCAATGAAACTGAAAACAACAACAACAAAAATAGCAGGAATCAATGAAACCAAACACATATTCTTTGAAAAGATCAATAACAAGCGTCTAGCCAGAATAAGCAAGGAAAAAGGAAGAAAGTATTAACTATCAATATCAGAAAGGGAAGAAAGGCTATCACGGAAGACCCCACAGACTTTAAAAGGATAATAAGGAAATATTATGGACAACTATATGCCCATTAGTTTAAAAACTTAAATGAACAAATTCTCTGTAAGACACAATCTACCAAAACTCACTCAAAAGGAAACAGATAAAATTAATATACATGCATCTAAAACAGAGGTTGAGTTCATAGTTACAAGCCTTCCCACAAAAAAAATGCCAGGCCAGGGTTGGCATTACTGATGGATTTTACCAAACATCTAAGAAAAAACGTAATACCAATTCTACATACATTGTTACAGAAAACAGAAAAGGGAGCACTTCCTAAACTCATTTAGTGAGTTAACCGAAGACATCACAAGAAAAGAAAATGACAGAGCAATCTCTCTCACAAACATAGCCGCAAAAATCCTCAACAAAATATTGGCAGACCAAATCCAGCAATATATAAAAAAATGGAACATACTGTGACCAAGTGGCGCTCATCCCAGGAATGTAAGGCTGATTCGATATTTGAAAATCAATCAATTTAATTCACCAACATCCACAAACTGAAGAAGAAAAACCAAATGACCATCTCAAGAGCTACACGCACACAAAAATGTGATAAAACTCAATATCCGTACACAATGAATTCTCGAAATTAGGAATAGTAGGGAACTTCCTTAGCCTGTTAACAGCATTTACAAAAAAGCCTGCAACTAGTATGATCCTTAACCTTTAAAGACTGAATGTCTTCCACCTTGTACTGGGAACAGGCAAGGACATCCACTCTGACTCGCTTAGTCAACATCAGGCTGAAAGTCCTAGCCAGAGCAGCAGTGCAAGAAGACAAGTAAAGGGCATGCAATTGGAAAGAAAGAAGTAAAACCGTCTCCACTCACAGAAAACGTAAGTGTCTGTACAGAAAATCCTGGAATCTACAGAGAAAGCTGCTGAAATTAAGCGGGTTTAGCAACATCGCAAGATACAAGGTCAGTATACAAAAATCAATTTTTAGAAAGCTAAGCAACAAACCAAACAAGCAAGCAAAATATAACCAAAGACAGTGAAATAGAAAACAGGCTAAGAGTAACCAGAGGGGAGAGGGGAGGGAATTTCAGGGGAAAAGGGGAAGGGGACACAGGAACAAATATAAAGAACACATGTACAAAAACTAAGGGGGGGTGGAAATGGGAGGGAGGTGGGGAGCACTGGGGGGTGGACTGGGATGGGAGTAAAAGATAGAAAACTGTACTTGAACAACAACTAAAATAAAAAATTAAAAAAAAATCAATTCTATTTCCACACAGTGAAAATCAACAATTGGAAACAAATTCAAAGAAACACTATCAATTACAATAGCATCAAAGGGCAAAAACTATCTAGGTATAAATCTAACAAAACATGTGGGATCGGTATCTGAAAACCACACAGCTCTGATGCAGGAAAACAGGGAACCCTAAATAAATAAATACATCACATGGATGGACTGGAGAGTTCTTGAGTCAACCCAACCTCAACCAAAATCCCCAACGAATTATATTTTTTTAGAAATGGATAAACTGAATCTAAATTTCATGTGGAAAAGTGCATAAACTAGAATAACCAAATGCATTTTCAAGAAGAAAATGTGTTGGAAGCATCTCACTATCAATTTCAAGGTTTATTACAAAGATATAGTAGTCTAAAAAGAAATTTCCAAAAGGGTAGATGCATGGATCAAATGAACAGAAACAGATATGAAGATAGAGATATCAATTAATTTTCAACAAAGGTGCAAAGATATGAATGAAAAAAGTATAGTCTTTTCAACAAATGGCCATTTCATAATGAAAAAGGGGTCAGTTCTCAAGAGGGTATAATATAAGATGTCACACATCTAGTAACAGCTTCAAAATACACGGAGCAAAAACAGGTCAAGACTACAGAGAAAAGTACGTAAATACAAAATTGTAACTGAAGATTTCAATACTCTCCTCCTAATACCTGATAGAAGTAGACAGAAAATCAGAAAAGTGTTAGAAAACTCGCACCCCAACTTGACCTACTTGAAATTCACAGAACATTCTCCCCATCGACAGCACAGTACACATACTTTTCACAGGCACAAGGGTATTATCAAGATAAACAGTATTCTGGCTAATAAATTTTAACAGACTTTAATCATACAGCCCTACACATATTAAAGAAATTGAATTTGTAGACATACAATTAAATAAATCGAATTTACATTAAATAAATTGAATTTGAAGTTAAAGAAAATTCCAGGTCTCAAGGGCCTCACTGGTGAATTCTACCAAACACAGAATGAAGAAATACTGCCAATTCTACATAAACTTTTCCAGCAAACTGAGCAGGAAGGCACCAGCTCCTTCTATGAAGCCAGCATTACCCTGACTCTAAAATGGGACAAAAATGCTACAAGAAAAGTGCACATTGATATTCTTCATGAACATATACTTGTAAATAACTTCACGAACAAAACTGCAAACAAAATTTTAACAGAACAATCCAAACAATATTTTGTGTGTGTGTGTGCAGGAAAATGATATTTACTTTTTTTAGTTTCAATGTCTGATTATTTGTTGTGATTATATATATTAAATATGTTATAGATTATGTATATATATATGATGGGGTTAATCTCAGGATGTAAGGTTGGTATAACATTCAAAAATTAAGTAATGTAATATGTCATGTTAACATACTTAAAAAAGAAAAATGACATAATCCTAACAGACACCAAAAAAGTATTTAACAAATGCAATATCCATCTCTAATAAAACTCCCAGCAAATTAGAAAGAGAAGGGAATTTCCTCAATGTAATAAAAAAAGATTTACCAAAAA
>PVKM010051676.1:0-10412 GCA_004027735.1 Carollia perspicillata
GATTGCCGTAAGAGCAGTGTGCAGAAAGGGCCATGAGGTTTCGACAGAGGGGGAGAGAAGACAAAGATCCGTCCAAGAAGGGCCGAACTACGGACTTTTTACAGCATCACAGTGGGAGACGAGGGCAGAAAAGTAAGTACCAGCCATCTTGCGTCTAAACACTGCCCTTGTCGCAGAGGAGTGCCCGGCCATGCCTGTCGCTGGACACGCAGTCAGCAAACGTCTACTTAGTGTTGCCTGCACGCCAGCTTCTGTCCCAGCTCCTGCACAACGTGAAAGCCGGGCCCTTTCAGGATTCTGACCAGACTCCCTTCACTTTGCACGCGCGGTGAAATCAAAGCATGTGTTGACCAGGCCGTTCAGTCCTCACACTTAAAAAGTCGAACGATTATGTTTTTGGAAAAATGAAGGGCATCGGATCCAGAATATAATTGTCTCTAAAAATCAACCCAACGATTACTAATATTTTCCAATCAATTAAAAAGTTTATTCGTAAGCTTCCTATCTCGTACCAAAAGAGTTTCTGTTTCATCTGATGTAGTGATAATGAGGTAAACCTTCAGGGAGAAGCACTTTCACTGTGGACCCTGAGCTAGAAATAACAGCGTGGCTGCCCTGGGCCTCTCCCCGTAACCATTCTGCATCATTCCTTCTCCTAGTCTCGTGTCCATGAGTGTGCCTTCTTGTAAGGCTGCCGTATTTCCCTTCCGACGTAGAAGGGGGAAAAAGGAAGGGAAAAGAGTTCTGCTTTTTGGAGGATGTGTTGTTAAAAGGGAAGATTTAAACTTTAATTTGTTGATGATACTCAAGACTCATAATCAAGTAATCACCTTGTCTTAGAAGTATTCAAAAGCCAGGATTTAAACCCATGGAAAACTCCCAGCTTTAGTCCTGGCCCCTTGGGTCCTGTGCTTCTTTATGCTCTCAGGGGGAGTGGCCGGTGAGTCAGGTGGCATCCACAGGTTTTGTTTCAAGATCAAGCTTATTAAAGAATCACTTGTGTTCCGAAAATGAATGGTATTATATTTTGCTGGTAGCAGCTTATCATTTAAAGACTTCTAACTCACTTTAAATTCTATGATATATTTTTTATTACTTCCCTCTAAACACAGTCCTCTAAGTTTTACCAAGGAAAACGTTCACAAGAAACTTAACACGTTCTAGTCTTGTTCATCATGCATTGACATCCTCCTTTCAAATATAAAAATTTAAATAGGCATTTGAAAATGTAATGTGCAAAAAATGGCTCCTTGAGTATTAGACCAAAATGTAAAAGCATGATGACTCTGGTCCAAAGAATCTTTATGTCCCCGAGAGTCGGGTCGTTGGATCTCACGCTAACCACGCACATCCCGAGGGCCTCCTTGCCTCCTTGGACTTCTCTGTCCTCTACTTCTCTGCTCTGCAACGGATGTTAATATTATGTTATTTCCCCCAATTTTTTCACATGTTAAATATTGCTTCCCAGGCGTTATGAAACACATAGGTTTGGAATAAGGAATACCAGCTAGAAGCCTTCCAAAGCCCAGTAGTTTTTTCCTGAACTAAACCATAGAGGAGTAAGTTGTGCTTCTGGTGGGTAAGGCTAACCTTATTAAATTCTGTAGTAAGAGGACTAAGTCCAAGCCTGGGCAGGTGTTAATTATTCATTGTTAGTAGCATACCAAAACAATTTGGGGAAAATAGGCTTGAACCTATATTGGAGAATTTCAGAACCTTATTATCACTTTGACTTTGCCCCATCTCAATTCCACACATCATTATTATTTCTCTTGTTTTTGACATAAAATTCCCCATTCTATAGTTACCCTAAAGCAAATTTTTCCTTGTCTTTCACATTTTAAGAAAAGCCTGGTACAATGATTGGTTCTTACAGATGTCCTTCATCTTTTTTATGATTCTGTACATTTTTTTCGTGCTTTTTATTTCCTTGTAGAGGGCAGAATTTGGTGTTCAGTCCACCTTTCTATTGGAACAGGGAGGGCAAGCTGTAAGCATTTGTTATTTGATACACGAGACATTAGCAGAGAAAGTCTTGGCATCGTACTTGGATTATCCTGCAATTGAAAGCTGTGCGGTTCCGTGTTGAGACAGAGAGGCCAGAAAGGTGCTTGTCTGGGAGACAGTAGGTGCCATGAGGGGTGATTCATTGTCTCACCTCAGCCACCCAGCAGGAAACCATGACCGTGGACGGGGTGGACTCGCCAAGGTAATGGCATTGGTGCTCTGGAAGGAAGATTTCTGGGATAAATCCACTACTAAATCATCTCCTCTGACATCAGTAGGAGAAATGCCAATACTGCTGTGTGGTCACCAGGGACTTGAGGTATGGCAGAATCCTCTCTTGGCCATCTTTCAAAGTATAAGAAAAAATGCAGCCACAGCAAATCTGGAAATAGTCTCATGAGACTCTAAATCATGATTTACATGATTACCAGTAGAAGGAATCTATGAGGATATGAAGAAGGAAGAATAGCATTTTCCTAGTTTTATAGGAATTTAGAAATATCAAGTGTCTTTGAGATTATTTATAATCTGCCATTCTTATTTTATTGAGTGAAGAAAATGATCAACTCAAGTGCTCAGTTCCTTATCCTGATAGGTGATACATTCGAAAAATATGTGGTGAGAATCAGTTTAAATTTATAGATAAATAACATAGTAATAGCATGAGCACCTTTAATATGAAAGTTCTTTTTTCATTCTTAAGATGCAATTACTTCTTGACAAGAGGTTTATTTCCTCTTTAAAGCAAATGTCACTGCTTAGAGGTTTTGCTCAGCATCAAGCTCCCATCATTCACATGAAGAGCTACTGAACCATGTCATTTGTTGCCACACCAGATTCTCACAATAGTTGACTTGGCATCAAAATAGTTTTTATTTTGAAAAATTAAAAAAAATCAGCACATGGTGATGCTTTCCATGCCTTTAGAAATGCTTCTCTAGTCCCTTGCATTCAAGGAGGGGGCCTTCTGGTAGGAGTGTTACAACAGAAACACAATTTTATTACTACAGTCAAGATATTGGTGTGTTATTCACATTTGGGGAATCATCAGGAGTAAATTATTGATCTGATACAGACCTGGATTTACCGCAAAAACATCGGCATGAGAAGTATTTAGGCTTGTTGTCTAATGTAGAGGGATTAGGGAAGGCTTCGAGAAGATTCCTAGCTATAATTGTCTTACTAAGCCAAAAGTTCCAAATTCCAATGCCTACAGACCAAGAAAGCTAGACCAAAGGAGACATATGGGAGTGGTGGGGAGCATAGCAAACCGAAGAAGGCGTGGACCCTCAAAAGGGTCAGGCTACTGCTCAGCTTGGGCAACTCTTTCCATGTCAGAAGGTAGGATCAGTACGGTCAGATCTTGAATTTTCCAAGAGATGCTAGCAGCCAAGGTTTTTATGTAAAATCTTTCAGTTTTTAAATGCTGGCAAGTAATTTAAATATTTTAAAACACAATTGGCTGGAAAACACCATTACGGAACCAACTTGAGTCATAGACTGCCTGGTTGTCATTCTCTTATAAAATTTTATTAGAGTTTCACTTTAATCAGGGCTCCAACTGAAGGAGCCAGTGAGAATGTTGCCCAGAATATGTTAAGATATATTTGAGACTGATATGAGTAGAAAACCATTTTGATGTTAATATAAATAAATGTAAGGCTAGAAATTTTGACTTTGAGAAATGTGCCCTCCAGCTCCCGATGCAGAAAGATTTACACAGGTGTAATTGATTAATAAAAAGTCGGAGTATCATTTCTTGACCTAAGAACAATAAAAGGAGAACGTGGTAGTAAACATCTGACAATTTAATTTTTTAGCAACCTAATGCCAATAAAAGACATGGCTACTAATGCATCAGAAGCAGCAAATCCTTTTAAAAATGTGTTTACAAACCAGACAAGAGCTATCGCCAGCGATTGAAGGCCAGAGGCAGAGGTGGGGTGGAAGGAAGATTCAGATGTCCCGTATTTTCACCTTAATTGGGCCATGAATTATTTTCCATGCTGACTACAGCGCTTACTCAGGGCTTACTGCAGGACCCTGAGAATCCATTCCCCCTGCACCCTATGAGGCTGAGATTTCGCAAGAGGCCAAATCGACCCCAACCCACATACTTAAAAAGACGTTCATTTTTGCCTAGTTTAAGGACATGTTTTAAGCATTTATTTAAGTTATATATTTGCCTAACTGATGTGTGCAGGTGTTTTGTTTATGATGCTTTAAACAGTCAGTCACGCCTGGGAGAGACGACAAGGCCAATGTCGTCATCTAGCGACGTGGCTGGTGCTCACTCAGGAGAAAAATCTCAGAATCAGGCCAAAATTGGGGAAGGTGAGGAGGGGTCTTACCCTGAAGCCACCAGCTCCCCGTCCACCAGCCAGCCTGCTGTGGTCTCCTCGTTGCAGCACCGATGCAGCCTGGCACCTCGCATAAGCTCCTGCAAGTCCTGTCTACGCTGGAGGAGATGCCACTGCCATCTTCTCTTTCTAAGTTATCTTAAATTCTGTCTCAGCACATGCGCTGGTTGCAGAGGCCATTGCCCAGCCTGTGTGACACAGGAAGTAAGTGCTCCATAAGGAAAGGCTGCTGTGCAAGAATCGGGGTGGCGAATGCCACCGAGGACACACTCCTTAAGGTACTCACATTGCCCACTGGCGCTTTAAAGCCCCAAGGAGGTCTTCAGTGAGAAGGGAGGCCTATTCAGTCTTGTTCAATCCACAGCTTCTCAAGTCAATTTGACATGAAGTATCTCTTGTCTGGAACAGTGATTCACCCACAGTGAAGTCCTAGAGCGCAGCTTGGAAAACACTAATATTGACAAGGCTTCCAAGCTGGGGGATGACATAGGCAGACCTGACTATAAACAGGGAAATCGGTGCAATGCAAAGGGGAATTAATGGAAACTCTATAAACATGAGAATTTAGTAATGGGCTAGTTATGCAGATGAGGGATAAGGGAAGTTGAAAATGACCATCAGGTCCTTGATTTTGTCACCTGGTGAACGATAACTTATTACCACGATGATAAAATTACGTGGAATAGTATTTGGAGGAAAAGGCGATGAGCTTTGGTTGACCTGTGTGTTTTTTTAGGGCTTACAGAGAAATTTGGGGGAAAATGAGATTTGTATTTGTTTGATGCTTAGCACTCTCTGATGCCCACCTCCCATGACCGCATTTGCCAACCCATCCCCTCTAAACTCTCTGGAGGCAAAGAAACTATTGTATGCTTCGGACTGTCCTAGATGGGTAGGCAGCACAACAATCAAGGTGAATAAAGAGCAAAGGTGCAGGTAGCCCATGAGACTGAAAGGAGAACTGAGCAGCAGGTTTTCCTAAGAGCAGTGCAGAACAGGGACCCTTGACCTGTAATGTGCTGGGTTCAGGCCAGTCTTTGGTATGAGTCAAGGTGTTCTTATGTCATTCGTCTCAAGGTTCAAGGTCGGAGAAAAGAGTCTTTTTGGTCCAGGTGCAGTCGGGGCACTTGTTCGGTGTTCTCTGCGGGTTGAGGGGGTGGAGGGTACAGTAGCAACAACCAGGGAAAAGAGGTTAAGTACCGCGCCCACGTGAACTCGGCTTTTCTCTCCCAACAGATTAGAAGCTCAGGCTTTTCTGCAAAGACGCAGCCTGGGCAGTGGGCACATGAAACCAGTCCAAAGAGCAGAGCGGGGCAAAACCAAACATCACGAGTTTTTGAAAGGACTGGTTTCCCAGGGGTGACTTCTGTTTTAGTAGCCACACTCAAGGCAAAAGTAACGACATGTTTAAAAATAACCTCAATACTCATATTAAACCAAGATCATATCAGTCAAATGAGTGGGTGTGAGGCAGTGACAAATTCTTCGTAATGCTTTGTGTACAGACCACGCGAAGGGCAGTGTCATCTAGTGAGAAGGCGCAGCCGTCCTCTTCTGACGTGACATCTGACTGGGAACGGGGAGCGAGGAACAGGTGGCATCTTTTTGGAATAGGTGTGGAAAAGGGGTGCTCTGATCAAAGATTCTCTTTCTTTTTCAACGGGCACTTGAGGTTTAAGAAAAAAGAAAAGCAAAACCTTATTTCCTCAGCGGAGTCCTTGGTCTGTCTGAAAATGGATAATACAAGTTGTTTTACTTAAAAACCTGAAAACATAGAGATTTAGGGATGGACTAGACATTACCGTTTTGCCCAGGTTGCTCAGGCTGTCAGTGAGTGGACCGATTCTTGGATCCAGGGCTCTGGCCTGCCGATCAGTGTCCTTCTCCCTTGGAACGCAGATGCCCTCTGCCTGGAAGCAGAAAAGAAAGGACTTACCAATGGCAGCACTTCTGGGCACAGAGAGATAAGCAGCGAACACAAATTCTAACCTGGTTTCTGAAAATATAACCCTGAATGCCAACAAAAGCAAGAGAGGTGCCAACTGTAAACGCTGCCAGAGATTTTTGATACAATCTAGGTAACAGATCTCCTTCTCAACCTATGACACCCTTGCAAACGGGAACGAAGTCTGATTAAGTGTCTCCTTGCTGGTGTCCTTGAATACCTTGCAGTGGTCTTGGAAAGTGGCGGGAAGGGAGAAGGACAAGACAGTGGAAAAGAAAGCGCAATGCCCTTCCCTCCTGTTGGCAACGTCAAACTGACAGTTATCACGCAGGCCTTTGCCTCACGCTGGGAGGAGACCCCAGCAGAGCTTAGACATAAAGACGATACTGTCTGTTGCTCAGGGAATTTACAGTCATGCTTAGGCAGAAAAGTAACCATAAAAGATTTTAAAAAGCATATGATATTGGTTAAATCTTGGCTTTCTTAACTTCCTTGGCATTTGGGTCTTTTGTGTGGGATGAAGGGAGAGGCCAGGAACAGGGTAATTGGAAGCTTTTGTAGTTGTGCACAGTGGGGATTTAAAAATGAAATGGTCAGTGTTGCAAGACACAGTGAGCACAAAGAGGTCAGTTGTGGGAGGACCGGCTGCGCCGGGGAGGAGGGGTCATTTAACCTCATTATCTACGTCCAAGCCAAGAGGGTCTTCTGGACACGCCCTTCATTTTTGGAACGTCCTTTTGCTCTCACTGCCACTTGCAAAGCAGAGAGTGAGCTTCTTGTGCCCTCGCCCCTCCCCTGATGCACAGAGCACACACAGTGGAGACCATTTGCACCCCCATACGCACACACTGCTGCAGCCCAGCTTCAGATCACCTCCTGGACACAAGCAAATGTAGAGCCGACATCCGTTGGCCATTTTATTATACAGGGTCTGGCAGAAGCAAGGGCTGCATGAGTGTGGTTGGTAGGGTAATAATATGGGTGTAATAACTTATCGTTTTAATTTGAACATTTCACCTAAAATGCCATATGGTGTGCTTGAGTGTGATATTGCTGTTACAGAATTACAGGCTTACAATTTTGTAATAAAAGGTTTTGTAATAAAGAGGGGGTATTATTTGTGCCAGACCCAGTATTCCAGGCACTGCACTGAGCACTTTACAAATATCCTCTTATGAAGCCTCGCAGTGCTCAGTGGAGTAGGAACTATGATTACCCTTATTTTACAGGTAAGGAAACTCAAGTTCAGAGAGGTTGGGTAACTTGTCCAAAGGCCTCCAGCACTTGGGAAGGCCAGGAATCAAACAAAGCACAACAATCTTACCACAATGGCACACACCATAGTCCCAGCTTTATCCTTCACACCATGACCATGTCTGTCCTCCTCTCCGCTTGCTTGGGGCTGTGTCTAGGTGGCCTTTTGTGATGTGCTAAGTTACTGAAGATTGGAATGGCTCTGGGTCTTTTCCAGGCAACCAATAGCTGCATTTCACCAGGGACAGCCCTGAATAGGAACGCAAACCCAGACTCGGAGACCACTAGTGGGGTTTTGAGGCAGATGGAGAAGTGAGAGAGAGGACTGACCTGAGGGCCTGTAGCCCTCCCTCAGGTTCTCGAAAGCAAGGGGTCATCAGCTTGGCTTTCCAGAGGAGCCAACCCTGTCCTGAAGAGAACCCGCACCACCTTCTGGGCCTGCAAGCTGTCTTCAAAGAAACATCGAGGGGAGAATAAATTGCATTAGAATTTGAATCAGAGATTTATCTAGCAAGAGTGATTTTTTTTCCTCTTCCCACGCCCTGCAGAGGACTTTGGCAACCTCTGAAGACTGTGCTGGGTGTCACAGCAGGGTGTCGGGGGAGGGTTACTGGCACCCGGGGAGTAAAGGCCAGGGATGATGCTGAACATCCTGGGGTGCACAGGACAACGCCCTACTGAAAAGAATGCCGATAGTGCCAAGTCTGAGAAAATCCGATTTCGATAGTAACTGAGGAACAAATATGACCAGAATTGCAAAAGTCCAAGGGGAAAATGAAGTGAAATTGAAGGGCTGGTGGGTCATGTCTGAAGCCCAGTTTCTGATGGCTGGTTTCATCCCAGGTCCCCCAAAGGTTCAGGGTGTTGTGAACTGTTAAATGAATCCAGCCTGATTGCATATCCATACGGAAAAGAGAATGTTTGATTTTATAAAGACTCCGATCTAGTGTACAAGACAATTTGCATTGGGAGGTGGTACATGACTCTGCCTAGGAAAACTGTCACGTGGACTACTGTCTGGGTCACTCCCTAAAGTGTGGTCCGCGCAGCATCTTCAGGTGAGTCTCATGGTTGTTTGTTACAAAGGCAGATGGCAGGACCCCCTGTCAGAACTCCTGAGGTCCTGGAACGGGCCCAGGAGTCAATCTGGTTAACAGCCTCCCGGTGATACTGTCACACACATGTCTGCCCTGGGGCTTCTTACAAGGGCGACGTTTCAATTGCTACGGTGTCCAGGCCCTGACTCGGGTCTCGGTGCCCATATGGAGGCCTCCTGGACCTAGACCTCATGTCCTTGACTCACATTCTGCTCTTCACCCTTAGTTTCTTCTTTCTGGCATTTCTATGCATTGCTTTCTGTACCATGGACTCTGGATGGCCGCTCTGTTCTCACTGTTGCTGATACCTGGCACTGGACCAGGGCCAAGAAAAGTTTGGCAGAGAATCAGACCCTCTCCGCATTTGCTTCCATTCTCACAAACCAGATTAAATAGATACTAGTGGCCTTTTCAGAGCGATCCAGTGCTTGTCGCCTGTTGTTTTGGTCCCTGTTGTCCCCTGGTGAGGTGCAGAGCGGATAGCGAGAAGTTAATTTGTCCTTTACTTGGGGACCTGCAGCTACCACACCTCATGAGGTCAAGAATTTCCTACAGCTATATAAAGAAAATCCAACAACTAATTCTCCGCAAAACACAAAGAAGCTCTTATTTGAGAAGCCGAGGCCCTTCCATTATGTTCCCGTTTCTACAATGAAAGGCATTAAACACCTAAATCAAATATATAACCTTTGTCTCCTCCATCACCTTAAAAGATGAGAATGCACTATGATGTCGTCAAACAAATGGTTTTGGGGGGCACACTGGCTGCACAGATGTCGCCTAGTCTAACCGTCAGATCCCCTGGCCAGCAGCTCTTGGTCTGAATCGTTGGGTGCAGCACTCAGCATTTGGCATTTTCACGACCATTTGTTCCCTCAGCAAAGTGGCTTAGGTAAGAATGCTCTATTGCCCTTCCCTTGTAAAGACACATCTTTCTGCAGGAAAGAAAATGCCACCACAACAATAAAACCTCCCTGGCAGGGCAGCTTAGTTGGGTGGAGAGTTGGCTCATAGACCAGAATGTGCTGAGCTCAGTCCCCAGTCAGGGCATGGCCTGGGTTGTGGGTTTGATCCCCAGTGGGAGCCCATAGACATTCCTCTCTTGTATCAATGTCTGTCTGTCTCTCTCTCTCCCTCCCTATCTCTGTCTCGCTTCCTTCTTCTCTCGGGTAAGGATTAAAAATTAAAATCTATGTAATGCCAATGTTATATAAATTACTAATTTTTCCTTCAGAGCTTTACAGATATGAAAGACCTTAAAACTTATGTATAACGTGATTTTCAGGGTAATTATTAAACATTGGGTAACATTCACATTGAAAGCAAGGTAATTAATAATTGGAATGAATACAGGAGGGCAATTTTAGGTGCTTCTTTTATTTTAAAAGAAGTAACCCTCATCTGTAGTTAACTTTGCCAGTAATGGGACGCTGGTGTGGGATCCAAGCCAGCCAGCAGAGAGAACGTGTGTGTCCCTAGGGGGCAACGACGACTGGGCAATCGTCCCTCGTGATGAAAGGTAATAGCGTTGCTTCAGAGTCCCTCCACTCCCACCGTCTGGGAGGCTATATTTTGTGTGCCTTCACCTGATCATTTGTGGGCTTATCCACTTAACCCGGAAAGCCTCTCTGTCTTCTTTAAAAGATAGAGCAGCCACTTTTAACCTTCCCCATCACATGGCATACATAAGCTAATTATTAAAATTCTGCAGCACACCAAAACACATTGTTTGCTGTTCACACACACACA
>PVKM010051677.1:0-10413 GCA_004027735.1 Carollia perspicillata
TATGAGGGGCGGAGCCATAGGTGTTCACCAGGGCGGGGCAGCCTAGTCGCCAAGTTATGATGCTGTCTGTGGGGGCGGGGTCAGAGAGGGAACAATGGCGCTTATTTGCGCTCTCTCGAATTTGTGTCCCCTCTGCTGCCTCCCACAAGCAACCTGGGCCTCCCTGGCACTGGTTCCCAGATGGGAGGGCCTATGCACACTCTGGGACCTTGCGGATCTCCCCAGTGACCTCTCCTGTGAGGCTGGGAGCCTCTCCCGGCACCTTTTCAATTGGAGTTTTTAGGCTTTATTTCCCGTTGCTGGGGCCCTGGGCTGTGCGGTTCGTCTCACTGCCCACTCTTGCCTAGTTTATCTGTACGTGAATGTGTGTCCACGGTCGGCCAGCTGCCCTGCATGTCTTGTGTGCTCTGCTTGTCTCCTCCCCATGTCTGGGGTTTGCAAGCTCCATGCCACCTACGTCGCCCGGCGCTCCCGAGCCTGGCAGCCACCACGTTTTCCTGCCACTTTCCCTCTCCACCGGCTGCCGACTCTGCCCCTCTTACCTGTCTGGTTGAATGGTTGTTGGACTTCCATAGTTCAATTTTCTGTGTTCTGGTTGTGTTATTGTTTATAAATATTTGTTGTCCTTAATCTTGGTTGTGAGAGGAGGTACAGTGTTTCTACCTACGCCTCCATCTTGGCCGAAAGTCTCTTTTGTTTCCTTGACTGAGGAAACATACCAAAAAAAAATTACTGAGAGTAATGTCGGAGTATATACTGCCTATGTCTTCTTCTAGGAGTTTTAAGGTTTTGGGTCTTACATTTAAGCCTTTAAACCATTTTGAGTTTATGATGTAAGAAAGTGACTCAGTTTAATTCTCTTGCATTTGTCCGCTCAGTTTTCCCAGCACCATTTATTGAAGAAACTGTCTTTACCGCATTATATATTGTTGTCTCCCATGCCATAGATTAATTAATTGACCATATAGGCATGGGTTTATTTCTGGGCTCTCTATTCAGTTCCATTGATCTACATGCCTGTTTTCTGCCTCTATTATGTCCATTATCGGGTACTTCCAACTTTGTTCTTCTTTCTCAAGATTGCTATGGCTATTTTCAGAGTCTTTTGTGGTTCCATATAGATTTTTGTATTTGTTCTAGTTCTGTGAAATATTGGTATTTTAATAGGAATTGCTTTAAATCTATAGATTGCTTTGGGTAGTATGGATATTTTAATGATGTACTAGTTTGATTTGTTCTAGTCCTGGAAAACAATGCCATTGGTGTCTTAATAGGGATTACATTGAGTCTGTAGATTGCTTTGGGTAGTATGAACATTTTAACAATAAAACATCATTTACTATTGAAATAGGGTTTGTCAAAGTAATGATTTGATTTAGTTAATCACAAATTATTTTCTCAGGAGCTTAAACATTTAGTGGAAGTAATACTAGCTTATTTGATCAGTAAAATTTTAGCCCTGGCCAGCTGGCTCAGTTGGTTGGAGTGCGGTCCAATAAACCAAAAATGGTTATGGGTTAAATTTCTGGTCAGGACACATACCTAGGTTGCAGGTTTGATCCTTGGTCAGAGCATGTACAGGAGGCAACCAATCAATGTCTCTCTCTCTCCCTTACTCTCTCTCTAACATTAATGGACATGTCATCAGATAAGGATTTAAAAATAATAAATAAAATCGTATACCTTTAAGAAGAACATAAGTAGAATAAGAACATAATCATAGCCCTGGCTGGTGAGGCTCAATGGATTGAGTATCAGCAAGTGAGCCTAAAGGTCGCCTGTTCCATTCCCAGTCAGGGCGCATGCCTGGGTTGCAGGCCAGGTCCCCAGTAGGGGGCATGTGAAAGGCAACCACACATTGATGTTTCTCTCTCTCCCTTTCTCCCTCCCTTCCCCTCTCTCTAAAAATATATAAATAAAATCTGAAAAAAATTTTGTACTATATTCAACACTGATAATAAAAACAGCTATGCTTTGTCTGATTTAAAGCAAAAATATTGGGTGACTCACTTGTTAGATTTTATCTCAATTATGTGATCTTGAATTCTTAAAATATTTGAATTAGTTTCTATAAGAACACTTCTGTTTAACACATTGAAAGTATTAAATACAATTTTCTTAATGTTTGAAAAGTTTAGGAACATTCCATTTATACAAGCACTTATTTATCTGTAAACCAATCAAAATAGATCTTTAAAAGATTTTATAATCTAGTTTTATACCATCCAGAGTTAGAAAAATATAGCAATCACACAGTGAAAGGCAAGGGTCTTTCTGCAGTACATATAAACATACACACAGACAAATAGACAGCTTATAGCTTTAATTGTAAAATTTCAGCCTTGGGTTAAGTGTAAACACTGCATTATAAAACTCACTGTCGTATATCAAAGAGCTGTTCTTTTCCAGATGGCATGGGATTCTTAATTGATTTTTCCTGTTTATTTTGAGCTTAAAACACCAACCAGATCCTGTCACCTTTCACCCAACAGAGATAAGATCTCTACAAACCATTAACATATTTACAGAGATCACTGAATGGTCAGGCCATGAAAACCAAAACAGGACACCACCAGGAATCAAGCAAGTACTCCAAAATAGTCCAAATCAAATCCTTACAGTACTAGCAGCGGGCAAGAATCCAGAATGCAGGATCTGGAACTGGGCTCACTGTTGGATGCCTACATCACCACTCAGGAGAGGAACACAAAGGGTTCTGAGTGACTTTGTTACCTGGGTAGGGTAAATACATATCTGAGGGTGAGATTTAACCAATTCTAGTCATGGCAACAAAACTGTAAAAAAGAAAATGTCAGACCATTAAGGAGTTGATTTTATTTGGACTACTGCAATAGAGAGAATGTTCATGAATAAGGAATATATCAAACAAGAGGGTAGAATCTTGGAGTGGTTCTTATCTGAGTCATTTAGAAAGGGTCCAGGTGGGTCTTCTCTTGTAATTCGTGAGGGCAGAGTGATCCTTTGGAGTTAGCCACATCTCAGAGCACAAGAGGATCATTCACAAAAGGGTAAGAGGTTTTCCAGAATTACAGGGCTCAAAATAAAGGTCAATCAACATTGCAGGCTTGCTAACTATGTTTTTGTCTCTTTTTCCTAAGAACAATGGGAAATCATTGAGGGTTTGAGTAGGGCTATGACAGGGTCACTTGACCTCAGACAGTGTGGTTCTATCTTCCTACTTACAGAATGTTCCTTCTATCCATGCTTCCTGCCCAAGTTTTCACAAGATGCTGGATTCTGAGCTTCCTAGTGCTGTGATCCCTCAGCCTCACAGGATGCCCAGTGGTGACACCAGGCTGCCTCTGTCACTCAAGCTTTTGGACTATTTTCAGGTTTTACTGTTGCAGATGGAGACAGAGTCCAGGCTCTTGATCATCACGAACAAGGAATTGCATGGACCACACAAACAAAACTAAGTGAAGCAAGCAAGAGAAAGTTTCTGGTGTTATTGATAAATCCTCTGAAAAACAGGAAAAAGCCTAAAACCAGGAATACCCACCAGAGCCAATGTGGACCATCAAAATATCCAGGGAAATAAGTAGAAAACCTGACAATCATGACCCACTTAATTAGAGAGACCAAATCCTGAAATGGTCCCATATCTCCCTGTGTGCCAGCTAAAGTTGTCAGGCAAAGAGAAAGGAAAAACCCAATCCAGTTAGAGAGGAGAAAACACATCATTACAGTATGTTAGGGGTCATCTCAAAAGTTCCAAGTCAATTCTTTCTCTGCTCCTAGTAGCTAATCCCTTACCTGTTCCCAGCCCTTGGCCTAAGCATCAGGAAATAAGAGAAAAAGGGAAAATGAGATAGGGACTGTAATCATACAGAAAGTGTCAAGAATTAGATTTTACTAATTAAGAATTATATGCAAAAATGCAGTCATAATGAAAGTTACACTAAAATATTTTATTCTAACACACATCTTACAAATTCCAAAGTCAAAATCATCCTGACTCACAAAACCCTCATTTCTTCCAGGAACCAAAGGGATAGTACCTTCAGCCTTGGTTCTCTGGGCTTCATTATCCCAAACTACAGAAGCAGGCCATCTCTGGCCAAGGAATGGCTCTCTTCTATTGAATGGTTACAGGTTTTATAGGGTTTTTACTTGAGCTTCTACACATGTGATTCTCCACAATTCTCCATGATTGCCCACTCAGGGAGGAAACCACAATGCTAATTATTAACAGGTGTCACAAGGCGATTCTCGGAAATCAGGATGCTGACTGACGACAGCTGCAGTGTCTCAGGATTTCCTATTCTATCTCCTGCCTCATTAACACTCATCTCACACACCCTGCAGCAGAATCTCCCTCTTAAGGCCTATCCCACCATGATGAGTGTTGAATGTTGAGGGATCACAAACCGGTCTACAAGAGCCAGCTAGATAGTCTAAATAAAAGAAGCGTACCTGGTACGACACAATGAATAAAGAAATGGGGTATTGTGAAAAACTGGAAAGTGCAGATTGTGCCCAAATGTGGTAGCAACTACTCAGTATAAATATTGTCAAGCAGGCAACTTGTCCTGTGTTATCTGATCCTTATATTTTCAAGTTTATGAATTTGTAATTGTGAGCAATTGGTTCCAATGTTTTAAAACACTGTTCAGCTCACATAAGTTGTGAATGCTGAATTTGGCCTTCAGATTGCCACTTGGCAACTTCACTCTCATCCCCAAGGAGATCCTGACCCTCTCAGCTGCTCCCCACCCCATCCCAGCTGCCAACAGAGCTCCGAACCTCTGTTCAGATGTCCTTGGCCCAAAAAAGAATTACCCTGCAATCCCATTGCATTAAAAACAAATCACCTGTAGATCACCTCTTGGCCCACAAACATTAGTATTCACATTTACATATTAAGCCAGCCCCATTCAGAGAACAGATCCACCTCAGTCTACCACGGACAGTGGGTGAAATTTCAATACACACAATGGCATAGGCTTCATCAGTGTTCCTGGCAGGGGCTGGACTGTAGAACAATCTGGTGGTCACTGATCTCACAAAAGCTGGGAAATAAGACATTTTCCAACTGAATGTAGGTGAGGTTCAGCTCTTTCCCTCTTCACTCTTCCTGTGGAGAAGTAGGCAAGAGGAACAGTAGTGGAAGCAGTAGCCCTGACTGCTGTGGCTCAGTTGGTTGGGTGTCATCCCACAAAGCAAAAGAGGATTAGTTCGATCCTGGGTTAAGGAACATGCCTGGGTTTCAAGTTCATTCCCCAGTCAGGGAATGTACAAGATGTTTCTCTTAGACATCAATGTTTCTCTCCCTCTCTTTCTCCCTCCCCCTCTTTCTAAACATAAATAAGTAAGTGAGCTTATTTACTTAGGGACAACGCATGAATAAAGGATCGTGCTCTTAAACCCCTCCAGTATCTGGTCATTTCAATTTTCTGTAACATTTGGTTCCCTGACTGGGAAACAACCTTACACACAACAGGCCGAATTGCCACCGGGAGAGGATGGCTGGAGTCGGCCGGCGGCAACCCGAGAGAGGGGGAGCACGCGCCCTGAGATTTCTTAGGCCCTACCGATCGGGGCGCCGAACGCTGGGCCGTCAGCAGTCTGCTCCCGGGTTCGGAGGGACTCAGACCACAATCGCTCGGAAGGCACCAAATCGGTAAATCGGTAAGTGCCCTGGGGACCAGACCCGAGACCAGGAGAGGCTGATCACCTCTTGAATCAGAAATCAGGATCGAGACTAGGGAGTCCGATCACCGGACCCTCACTCGGGGAGGGAAAGTTTAAACTCAGTGTGACTGAGAGTGAAAGTGAGAGTGATTGTGTCTGTGGCTCCACGGGTGAAAATCTACAGAGCAAGAGTGGGTCCCAATCTGCAGTTCCTGTGTCTGGTCATACGGCATAATGGCTGGCAGCTAACCCCGGATTCTGCTGGGGCAACCTTAGCTAACACTGACCCCATCCCGCAAGGGAGCAGGCCAGGTGGACGAGTGAAAACCCCTTCCCTTTGAGTGTCTGTGCTGAACGGGAGGATAAAATGGGAGGCGGACCATCTACCGCCCTAGACTGCATGCTCAGGAACTTTGACCAGTTCAGAGGACAGGACCCCAGTATGACACCTGGTCAGTTGGAAACTTTTGTTTCTCAGAGTGGCCAACTTTCGGAGTGGGCTGGCCCGGGAGGGAACCTGTATTCCAGATTTGAGGAAGAAACAAACCCCTAGTTGGCTCTACTTCCCTGCCGCACCCGCAGAGCAGGGAGGGGCCTCCTTAGCTCCAGAGACTAGAGCCAGAGCCGTGGTGAGTGGCGCTTGGCCCCTGCCGAGCTCTGGGGCCTTGGTACACTACCCCCAGTGGGTGGAGGGCGGCTCTGCAGTGCGCCCACACCCACAGGTAGGAGGAACCTTTGGAGCCTCCCTGGTTGCTGAAACTGGACCAGGACCTTCACAGGCGGGAGGGGCCTGCGCTGCATCTCCACCCTACCCCCTGAGGGTGGGGGGGCATCTCCACAAGACCACCCCCCCTCACAGGTGGGAGGGGCCTGGTCCCCTCTGCTGAGTACGGAGGACTGGGAATGAGCTTCTCCCAGCTAGTGAACATAGCATTTAAAGTCTATAACGCCTGGGAAGCAGCGAAAGCAAAATGGGCCACAGTGGGTTTTGGAATTAGCTTAGGGAAGCCAAAAAGAAGCAAGACTCTAGGGCAGAGAAAGGAAACTCATTAAGTGCCCGCCACCACGCCAGTGGCAAAAGAGGCCCTATGGAGAATAAGAAAAGTGCAATAGGCATTAATCAGTGTGCCCATTGCAAGGAGGAAAGACACTGGAGGAATGAGTGCCCACATCACAAAAGAAAAAGTAACTGTTGGGCTGACAGAACTCCAGATGAGCAGCAGCTGTCTGAACAATGGACTGGTCCCTATGCTGTCCTACTGACAATGCATTTCTCCCTGAAGCTGATGGGAATTAAGCCCTGTATTCACCACACATGGGTAAAACGGGCACCGCCTAAGAGAGACACAGGCCCTACTGCTGCAGCTGAGGCAGAAGGGAAAATTAGACCTGCACTCCGGAGGGAGGTTTGAAATTCCTCTTCCGGAAAGAGATAGGGAATCCTGATACAGGGTGACAGTGTTTGTTATGTTATACAAGTGTTTGTAAAGCTAGGGACCTTTGGCTGCCACATACTGAGTTTAAGTATAGTCCTTCCCAGTGTGGGAAAGGAACCAGGATTGAAAGCGTTTGAAAGAATGGAAGGTCTGTGAATGTTGCAGAAGGTCTGTGGAAGTGAAAGTTTTGAGAAGCCTAGTGGATATCAGAAGGAAAAGGAAGAATAGAGGGTTTGTGAATGTTGCAAAAGAATTTTACATGAATAGTTAAATCTAGATGAGCAGAAATATGTATAAAGGATGTAAAAGTTTTAAACCTGGAGTAATGGGAACCTCAACTACTTGTTTTTTGGTTTCATGGGAAAAGGCAAATTTCTCACATTGGTTCTGGTCTGATCAGAAACCTGTATTGAAGACCTAGGAAAGGTGGTCGTAGCTGGCTGGGGAGAATACCTTTGCCGCCTGGGACCCAGGAAAGGTCATTTGGGGCCGATGAGTGTTTAAGCCTGAGGCAAAGAGCATGTCTCTGCCAAAAGGCCGGGCCTGAAGGAGCATGTCTCTATAAGGCACCAATGGACACATTTGGTGCAAGAGAATGCCTCTACCTGTGTATTGTTCTAGAACTCTGTGTTTCAGATTTTGCTCTGTATCTGCTCTGAAAAGGAAATTGAGAATTCCAGAAAAGGTTAAAACTTCATACTCTGTAAGAAAGTGAATAAGGAAAAGGGTTTTCCATCATGCTTTGTATTTTTCTCCCTGCCTGATCCCTCCAGAATTTGGCATTCTGAAGGAGTGTGTAATGATGTAAGGTTTCTTTGCATAAAACCAATAAGACCAGTCATTAATAGTGGTTTTGTTAACTAAGACTTTGACTGGAATGTCACACCTGAAGGAGGCATGTATGGGTTCTGGTCGTCACCAGAAAGCCCTGGGGAACTGGGATTGACTTGTGAAGCTAGTGGAAGCCCACGAGAGAAGCCTCGTACTTTGGTTGGATGTGCGGTTCATGTCAGTCTTTCCAGGGAGGGAACAAAGGTTTCTTTCCTGAAAGATGGCTAAAAAGGAACTTGTAAGCACAATGGAGGCTCAAGGACTTGAATGAAACGACTGCTACAGGCGAAGCCAGATGGTGGTTGTGTGGCTCTGCTTCTGTGCCCTGAGGGGCAGACTGAGAAGTCAATCTAAGGGTTCCCTGTGTGAGTTCCAGCAAAGTGGACATAAGGATCATAGGAGATCCAGGCTGCTCTTGGTGTGTTTATGCAAACGAACAGGTAAAATTAAAAGCGGGACTCAAAGTAGTCCCTGTAATAACAGTGAGGGTGATCTTAAGAAGAAAAATAGTGATTGAAGGAAAATCACAATTCTCAGTTTTAGACATCTGAATGGTGCAGCTAAATGTCTTGAAAGTTTGTTTTCATTTGAAAGTTGAAACTAGGTTTGTGATATCACCAGAGATATACAACTTACAGGTGCAAGGGACCTGTCAAATTGCCATTGTTAAATGTCATTGCAAGAAGGACCTTACAATAGAATGTCTTCCTGAAAGACAGTCTCACAGGCACAGAGATTGGTTTGGGGATTGTTGTGTGAATTAACCTGTGTGCTCTTCTGTTTTCGTAAGATGTATGCCTATGACCTGCCTATGCTTATGAGTAATTAGTTACAATATAGACCTCACTTAAGGAGCCCCTCTTCATCATTGCCCCCTGAAACTCAATAGTTTCACTGAATTAAATGGTTAAATTGGTGAAATGTTCAGGCCAGCTGTGGGCTTCACTTTTTCCTTTTCTGTCTTGATGACTTGGACAGAAAAGGCTCAGAAACCTGAAAGGGGGAAAATCCTAATGTATTCCCCTCAGCCCAAGTGAAGTATAGTGGGCCACAAAAGTTTTGGATAGGTGTAGCATACCTTACACACCTTCCTCCAGATAAGCCATTCTTAAGTCCTTGCCTTCGTCATTTAATGGTTATGATTTAATTTTGCCTCCCATTTCTTGCCTAATCTGTCACCTCCAGAATACGATCAGGATGCCAATGGTCCAGTAATGCCAGCCTTTGGGCACCAAACCTGCGACTTCCTGGTGACAGCCAACTGGCTAAGATCCTGGTAGGTCCTTCCCTTACAGGAAGGACTTCCTCTGTACTGTACCCCTCCCCTTTTCAGAGCATCCCTGACCCAAGGGTAGGTAAGACGACATCCATGTCCAGCTGGAAGTAGTTACAAGAAGATGAGACCTTCGTCCATTGTCCTTTATATGAATATAAAGTGGCTGTATATCTGAAAGGAAAGAATGATTCAGGATGCAGCCAAGAGGGGAGGCCGGCACACCCCATTTGGCCTGTAAATTATGTTTGAGTAAAGTTAGAAAAAAGACAGAATTTGAGGCTAAGGGGGGAACTAGACCAGACTCAATATCTAGAGCAATTAGGACAAACCTTAGACACTATAAATAAGGCTGGACTAGGCCAGGAACCCCAGCCCCGAGGGAGGCCAGTGCACTCCTTTCAGCCAGGACAATATGTATGGGTAAAAGGTTGGAAGAGAGAACCCCTCCAGCCAACCTGGACAGGTCCCCACTTAGTACTATTAACCACCCCAGCTGCCCTTAAAGTTTCAGGTGTCACCCCCTGGATCCACCACAGCCAAGCCAAGGCAGCGGACCCCGATGCGGAAGGAACCAGACCCACCTTGCGACTACAGGCCCTGAAGCTCCGGAGGTTGCTGGCTGGGGGAGGAAACTCCTCCCAAGAATGGACCGTTGTCCCTTCTGGTACCTGTTCCTGATTGGCACCTATGCCAGAATCCTGGGAGTTGGACTGGTGACCATAACACCGCCTGAGTGGAGCACCACAGAACAAATTGCCTTGGGAATAGTGTATCTGCATTTAGTCCTAACTTTTGCTGGTATAATCTGCTTTACCTAATAACCTCTGCAAGTGCTGGGTGTTAAGCCTGCTCACCAAAGAAAAAAGAGGAACTTGCCTGTTTCTACAAGAACAGTGTTACTTTTATATTAATAAGAGTAAGATAGTCAAAGAGGATAACAGAGGCTCCAGCCCGGTCCTGGTGATGCTATGACTGAAGAAAACTCAGTCTAGCATCAAAGGAGGGAATGATATAAGAAAATGACCTAAACCTAATAGGCCTTAGCATAGGAGCCCCACACCCAGTTTCAGCCAGGCAAAACCAGCCAGTGCCAAGAGATAGGGTACTAACTAACCATATAAAGGGAACCTGAGCTAATTTCCGCATTCCGCTTCTGTAGCTCCCTTCTGCCACATAGCCCAGAAGGGATAGAGTATATAAGTCTTGTAACCCCTTTGT
>PVKM010051678.1:0-10425 GCA_004027735.1 Carollia perspicillata
TACATTAAACATATCGAAAACTATGATCTAGACTTATCTAAGAATTTGTCTATTTCATTAAACTTTCAAACATATGATTAAAATGTTGTTCATTTTGTACTATGGGTTCGATTACTGCAGGATTTGGCGTGAGGATGCCCAAGCCTTCTCTCATAGGTCTGTTCTCCTTGGAGCTCTCTGTTCCTATCTGTATTATTTCCTTCCTTTGTTTGAGGCTTAGCTTTTGAATCCGGCCTTCTCCTTGTCTAATAAAATACTCAAGGTCATACATGTCCTTCAAGTACTGCTGTAGCTCCATCTGATGAGTTTTAATATGTAATATATGGATTATAGTTTGCTTCTAAACATGCTTATTTTGATTTCTCTTTGCCCCTTGAAATATGCAGAAGTGGGTTTTCCAATTATTAAACATAAGTATTTGTCTAGTTTGTTGGTTTCTAACATATTTGCATCTGTTTAGAGAACATAGTCTGTATGATACCAATCCCTTAAAATTCACTGAACCTAATCTTAGAGCCTGGCCTATACCAATGTGAGCAAATACTCCATGGGTTCTTGAAAAGACTAGGTTTTATCCTTGTTGTATATAATCTGTATATGAGTTCATTCGATTAAGCTTATCCATGAGACTGTTGATATTTTTGTTATCTTTCCTAATTTTTTGTCAGCTTATTCTATTACTTATTGACAGGGTTATTTATGTATTTCTCTTTGTAGTTCTGACACTTTTTAAATTTTTTTAATTCTCTTTCACAGTGCTTTAATTTCAACATCTATATAAATGTGCCCCCTATAGGTGGACTTTAAAAAAAAATCTAGTTTGAACATTTTTTTCTTTTAACTGGTGTATTTATTTATCTCATTCATTATAATTCTGGATAACATCAATTAATTTCAACCATCTTACTTTGTAATAATCAATTTGTCCACCTTTTCTGTTTTGTCTTTATTACTTTCTTTTGGATTGTTTGAGGTTTTTCCCCCTCATTTCACCTTTTCTCCCCAGTTTAGAAGTCATTCACTATATTTTCATCTCATTAGTGGTTACCTACTGAAGTATAAAATATGTACCCCCTGAAAAAAGCACAGCTCCTAAGTGTATGGCTCAGAAAATTTTATGCAAAGTGAACACACCCCTATAACCAGCACACGGCACCCCCGGAGCCCCCATGCTCCCTCCTGGTCATTAACTTCCCTCCATCTCTGGGGTTCACCACCGTCCTGACCTCTATCACCATAGGTTAGTTTCACTTTTTTTTTTTCACTGTATATAAATAGATTCACACAGTATGTACTCCTGGATATACTCCTCACAAAAAACTTGAACATTCAGTTTTAACTCACAGTCATTTCAAACTCATCAACATCTTCACTCCCTCCATACGACCAGAACGGCCCTCTTGACATACGTGGTATTTGTCATGCATTTTTGTTCTCTTGGATTTAGATTCCTAAATGCATTCTACTTCCCTCTTGGGAGGAAAAAAAACTATAAGGCATTATTATAATTGTTTTAGACATTATTTGACGTTACCCACATTGTTCGTTTCTTCACAGATAGTTCCGCAAATATTTAGCAAGTTCCCTCAGTATGCCAGGTGCGGTTTTGGCTGCTTGGTATTGTATACACAGGGTCCAGCACAAATAACACCCTTTTATTACACAATCATAAGCATGTCATTCTGTAACATAACAATATCACACTCAAGCACACCATATGCCATTTTAGGTGAAATGTTCAAATTGCAACAATAAATCATTACACCCATATTATTACCCTACCAAGCACACTCAAGCAGGTGCTGCTTCTGCCAGACCCAGTATGTAGGCCTCCCTGAGGATCAGGTGAAGCTGCAACAAAGACTTTAAGGTGGTGAAAAGCCGTGTGGGATATCCAGGGCCCGAGCCTTCCATGCAGAATGCAGCCTGGGAAGGTGCATGGCATTTTTAAGGACCAGCAAGGAGGCCAGTGGGGCTGGAGCTCAGTGATGGGAGAGAGTAGTAGGAGATGACTTCAGAGAGATAATGGCAAACTGACCGCTCAGGGCCTCGGGGGCCATTGGAAGACTGACTGGCTTTGAATGAAATGGGAACTCCTTGTAGAACTAAGCCCAGCAGAGCAGCTGGTGACTCAGGTTGCAAGGTTGAGACCAGGCACTGGGAGGCAGCCCCAGGGTAGGGAAGGAAAACCGATTAGGCCTCTGCAGCAACTCGGTGAGAGGGGTCGTGGCTTGTGAAGGTCATGGAAGCTGGTTGTATTCGGACTCCCTCTTGGCCGCTTCCCACTCTAGTAGTACAAAGAGGTTCTCGTGGAGTGCTTTAAATCTTCGAGTTCGTATTTTACATTTAAATGTTGAGATACACGGAATTTTTGTAACCGTTGTTAAGAGTGAGGTAGGGACTTAACTTGATTCATTTCTTCAGTGACCAGCTGGTTGCCCCTAGAGCCTGGCACTAACTCATCCATCACTTCGCCACTGATTTGATGTTCCCATTTCCAGACCCATGTAATTTCTTTAAGTATTCAGGTCCGCTTTGAACTTGCTTTTGTCGTTGATTTTTTCCCCTCCTTTCCCTATGCTGAACTGGTTTAATTGTTGCCTTTACCACGTTTTATTATCTGGTAGGACTGGTTTTCCATCTTTAGTCTTTCAGAATTTCCCTGGCTATTCCTGCGAGTTTACTTCTCCACATAAACTTTGGTGTTATTTTATCAACTTCCAAACAAAGCTGCAAGGTACCTGTGGATGTCTGATTAGTTTTCGTATTAAATGTATACATCAAATGAGGGGTGATGTTTACAAGATTGAGTCTTAGCCAAGAAAAGGCTTTTTTAATCTCGCCAAGTCTTTTCTGATGTCCTTCCCATTTTAAGGTTTCTTAAAATAGTTCTTGTCCACTCCTTAATAGGTTTGTTCCTCAATATTCTGCTTTTTAATATCACTTACAGTGGTATTCAGTGGTGTACAAATCAGTGGCATTCATTACATTTATAATGTATATTCATCACTGCTATTTCCAAACTTTTCATCACCCCAGAGAGAACCTCTAACTACGAGGCAAGAAGTCCCCATTTCCGCCTGCTCTCAGCCACTGGTCACCTCTAGTCTACTTCCTATTTCTGTGAATTTGTCTACTCTAGATAGTTCCCATAAGTGGAAGCATACAATATTTTCCCTTTGTGTCTGACTTATTTCACTGCGCATAATGTCTTTAAGGTTTATCCACATTATAGCATGTATCAGAATTTCATTTCTTTTTATGTCTGAATGATATTCCATCATCTGGTTGTACCACCTTTTGTGTATCTGTGTATCTCATTCACCTCTTGATGAACCATGGGTTTCCACCATTTGGCTATTTTGAATAAGGCTGCACTGAACATCGGGCCACGAGTATCTGCCCAAGCCCTGCTTTCAATTCCTTTGAGTATACGCCTAGCCGTGGTGTTGCTGGCAGGTTTATTTTTAGAATCGTTTTCTGTCTGAAATAGTGAGCTTTTTGTATGCCTTACATTAAAAAAAATCCAAATCGGATTGTAAAACAAATATTCACATGGCCTTAATCATAGCCTCACGTTTTTATTCTATATTTTTAGCTAGTTCCTTGTACCCCCATTGTCTACCCTGTAACTCATACTTTCCTTGACCCTCCCTGGTTCTTATGGATAATGGTTGTTAGAGGCTTTCCCCATTCCCCTCCATTTCCCTCTGTGCTGCCGCTCAAGGGTCCCTGCTCTACAAACCACCAGTCCTGGCCATTCTGACCATCACACTCTCGCACTGGAACCAGGCGGGAGAATTGGGGATGTCAGTGTGGACTGGCTGCAACAGGGATTTGTACTTCCAGTCTCAGGTGGACCTGTACCTATCTCCAGCTCTTTTGCACCTGGGTCTCTTCTCCTTATGTAAGGTAAACCGCCACTGCTGTACTCTCTCCTTAACCTACAGGCGGCGTTATCCCCCGTTTCACCAAGAGCACTGATGCTGTCGAATATGCCATGTGAAGGAACTTCAAGAAAGTGATGTAGTGCATTTCGCAAATGCTTGGGGTGCATTTCAGAAAGGGTATGGAGTGAGGCAATGAAAAGGAATGTGCACTTAAATAACTAAAAGAAATTATTACAGTCACACAAATTTAAAAGATTAAAATCATCACAACACTTAGTAACATAGTTTGGCTTCATTAACTGTCTGAAACACGTCTGCTGTCCTTCTTTCCTTACAATTGCCTGCGTGCTGTTCCATCGTCTCTTCTCACGACAACCACGTTTGCCATCTTTGCCTCTAGAGAAAGTGGCACTCTTCCTCTTCAGCGTGGCTGATTGAAATTTATTTTTTAGTACTGATAGTTCACAAAAGCAGAAAGCGTCGCATTTTGTTACGGCTGATGATATACAGTGGTACCTTGGTACTCATCATTCATTCATCCTGGAACTCACGACAAGTGCCAAAACCGAAGAGTACCCAACAATGAAGCATTTTCTCTTGCGGGCAGTATGACTCATACAAGCTCTAGTAAGTGTGACGAGTCCTGAGTAAGCACCAAGTGCTGAAACATTTTTTTTTTCTCGTCAAAATGCAAGAAGTACAAGGTATGACAAGTTCTGAAGCTGACAAGCACCAAGGTATGACTGTATACATATTTAGGATTGTTATCAAAACTGGGGAAATCTCTCAAGTTCTTTCGTATGTGAGCTGTAACATTTGGAAGAAATTTCTGTGGACAGATTCTGACCCCGGTCCGACCTTGGGACCGACCTTGCTTCTCCTCCACAGCTCAGGTACTTCCGAGGCGGGTGCCTTAGAGCACGGTCGTGTTGCAAGTGAGTCGGCATATTGAGTGTTGCGAACAATCAGTTGGCAATCATTTACCTGCTCTCGGAAGTGCCAATGTGCCATGGATGTATATTCTATACCCTAATTAAATAAATCCCCTCCTCGACTCCCCTGAGGTTGAATCCAAAGATGCCTGCAGTCACTCTAGAGCCTCCTGGCGGAAGAGGGTGTGTGACACCGGGAAGGCGGTGCAGAAGGAGACAAAGCTCTTAGCCTGTTGTGGTTAAATTTTACTGTTTTGCAGATTTTACAAAAACCTGTAACTGCGTGAACACGTTGGTAGGACCTTGCCTTGGGGCACTTCTGGATACAGAAGATGAGTTAGGCAGCTGCTCTAGTAACCTGGGAATGAGGTGAGAGCAGGGTAGCAGGGAGTGGAGAGGAAGCAGTGGGTCTTAAAAGATTTAGGAAGTAAAATCAATAGGGTTTGGCAGTTGACCTCGTGCAGATAAGAAAGAATGAGGAGTTGTTGATTGGTCCAGGTTTCAGCCTTTATTGGATAACTGGATGGGTATTCAGGTCAGCAACTTAGATAGAGGGTTGCAGAGAGTGCACAGGCTGGGGAGGGGGAAGCAGATTTGGTTCTGGGCTCGTTCAGCTCTAGATGCCTCCGGTGACATCCAGGTAGAGGCGTCTCTGCAGCAAGTGCCTCACTTAAGAGGGAGAAGCTCCAGGAAGAAGTCACTGGGACAGGCTCAGATTCTGGGGTCAGCAGTGGGAGCGGAGGCTAAAATGCAGGAGAAGTTGAGATTGAGCACGGAGCGCTGAGTGAAAAGGGTCATGGGCCAAGCAAAAGACTAACCTGGGGATTGCCAAGCTTATAACCAGGGGGCACAGGAAGGTGAACCCATGAAGGACGCTGATCCTTCAGAAACGAATGTAATTCAGTCCCTTGTGATAGATGTAGCTAAACCTCTAGTCATCCTTTCCCCCTCCTCTTTTCGATATTTTAAGTTTGAAAGAGAGGAATGAACTATTTCAACAGTTGGCTCTTTCTTACAAGACTTTACAGACGGCCAGTTAGCTGGTGTGCTAAATAGTATTCAAAATATTTGCTTGCCTCCAGAGAAACAGTGGGATCAGAAATGCCCCCTTCTGAAGCTCTACCAGCCGCTTCCCTTCACTGAAGACCTACAGAGCGGAAGGGGTCTCTCCTTTGATCCACTTCTAGAGTCAGTTGAGTGGTGACAGACAATGTCTTTTGCTGACATGGACACCCAGGGAAGACGATTTCCCACCAGGCTGCACAAGCTTGTGCTCGGCGGTGAAAGCTCCAGGTGTCCCTTTGCATGACTCTCCTCATGACCAAACTCATGACATTTGCAGTTTCTATGGTATTCTCTTTGGTGTGGGTAAACTCAGCCAGACATGGTTAACACTTTGACCTCGAGGATGAACTGTCAAACTGTAGGGCAGCGTCCTCTTGCTCCGCCCTGACAGTGCCTTAAGAGGGGAAGGGGTGAGCTTATTTTTGCATGCTTTCGAATGGATTCCAGACCCACTTTTTAAAGAGTTTTCCATCAAAGAGAAGAATCCAGCTGACATTTCGGAGATGGGTTATTCTGCCGAAATTAATCACGTTATAGTTGGAGGACCTTGATCGTGGAGCTGATCTTGGGATTCTTTGAGGTGGTATTGGAGCTAGAGGTGTGGAGGTGGGGACTGGGGATGCAGAGGTGCCCCAGTGATTTTCAATACTTCAGAAGCTTAATGAAGTTTGAAACTTGCCTCAGCACCAGTCTACAGAGGCTGATTGACTGGTTTTCTTGGATTTTAATGTCTTGGAATGACATTAGCTCAGTGGGTAGATACAAACCATCTCTTTCAGTTCATGGTGCCGGTGGGAACGCAGTGTTTTTTGTCTGATAATCAAGGACAACAAAATGAATATACTTAACGAATGATAGCCTTTTGAAGCATCACTGGCACGTTTGTGGCACTAATCTTTCTATTTCCTACAGACTTGGCTTCCCTAGTCTGTCTTCCAGAGTGATTTCTCTAAGATGCCGATCTGGTCAGGAAGCCTTCTATGACTTGGCCCCTATTTTCCTCAAGCCTCATCTGTCAGTTCTCCCTTTCTTGTGTGTGATTCTCTGGCCTTAAAGTGAAGGTACATAAACTTCTCTGAAAGGGACAGTGCTGTTTCTACCTCCTGGCTTCTGCACATGCTGTTCCCTCTGCCTTTATCCTTCTAGAAAATAAGGACACGCCTCAGTTACCTTCTCTGGGAGTTGTCTTTGATCCGTCTTTCTGCAGTTAGCCACACTTTGCTTTGTGCCATGACCTTACAGTGTAGAGATCTTGAGTACACTCCTCCTCACAGTGAGTTAATTAACTTGTTCACACACATATCTCATGCTCTGTTAGAAGCTGCTAATATCCCCAGTTCCAAGCATAGGAACTGGTGCAAAGTACGTTTTTAATAAGACTTTGTTACATGAATGAGCAAAAACATTAGAGGTCTTGAGGAACGATCTTTGAGATTCCATTGGGAAAAGAGCAACTTCCTATGTTGAATTTCTCTAGCTAAATAAGTAGGATGACAAGCAATATTTATGATTAGTCTGAAAGCTATGGTTAAAATACAGATTATTATGGAGAAATAAAGGTTTAGAAGTAGAGTGTTGTAGTATATTTGTCTATTTTCTGAAGCCTAAATTAGTTGAAAAGAGAGTAGGATTTTGCTATATGATTATAAATGAAAGTAGCTAAGATTATGAAAAAGAAAATGGAGAAGATTGTGACAAACAGGACAAGTGGAGACTTAATATTGATATTATAATGAGTTCACAGCACTGGTTTAAAAATCAAGATCCAAATAGATAATTGGGCAAAAGACAACAAAGTATATATATTTGATAAGAACTTTGGCATATACTACGTTAAGAATAACATAGAATGCTCCTATCATTTGACACAGTAACCCTTCACCTGGGGCTTTATTCAAAGTAAAATTTAAGCTAGGATGATGCTGAAACTATGAAGTTGCTCAGTGCAACGTGTTTTCATATTAAAAACTGGAACTAATTCAACTCCTAACATCGAAAAAGTAGTTGTATAAATTCTGTCATAGCCATTTGAATGTAATATGCAATAAACAAACTTATTGTCGATATTTGGTCATGCCAAAAGTACTTTTGATAAGTGGCAACAGCGAATTACAAAACTGTCTCTTACCTTTGGAGTATATACGTGCTGAAGGGGAAGGTCTACGAGAACAGCTGGAAGAGAGTAGGTCTCGTGGCGTGTTGTTGTTTTCAGAATTATGTTTCGGGATTAAGAGAAAACACCTTCTGTTGTTGTCACGACAGTTGAGGCGGGAAGGCAGAGCAGTAGGAGCAACAGTAGACGTGGGGTCAAACAGCCCAGCGCCTGCCCTTGCTTTCTTTACAGCCTCGAGCGAATTTCTCAGTCTCGGGAAATGTAATAGCCATGAGGGCTTCGGTGAGTAGTAAATGAGACGACAAAACTGCCGAATGTCGGTTGAAGAAAGTTAGCTGAAGGTAGTGAAGAAATCAATGATACTATTTTCAATGGGTCATAAAAGAAATAGCAGATATGTGTATTATTTAGAGAGCCAAAGAAGCAAAAATAGGTACCACTGAATGATTTTTAAGTGGTTTCCTCTGAAGAATGTAGCTAAGAAAATAGTAAATCAGAAGACTATTGTTTTTCCTTTTACCAGTCTTTTATCCTCTTCTTTTTTAAATTACTTTTAAAAAGGAAAAAAAGACAGAGAGAGAGAGAGGGAAGGAAGGAAGGAAGGACCCTGAAAGATCGTGGTGCAGTCTACTTGGAGATGCCAGGTGGGCATACAGTGTTCTCAGACCTGGGACTTCCACTCATATCTTCTGATGCGTGTGTGTGTGTGTACACATTTAGTAGAGATTATTTTAATTTTATTTTTTAACTTTTTAAATTTCAACTTACAAAAAGTTTCAAGAATAAAAATTGCACAAAGAACACTGGTATATTCCTTACCCAGATTCATCCATGTCAACATTTCACTCTATTTGCTCCGCCGCTTACCCCTCGCCTCCCCCCTCATGCTTTCTAAACCATCGAAGGATTGTGTATCTCGTGGCCCTTTACCCCTAAATAAATACTTCAGTGTATATTTCATAAGAGTAGGTAGGAATGTGCTCTTCCATGACCATGACAATTTTAACATTGATACAAAACTTGAACCTACCAATAAGATTTAATCTACAAATCGTATTTTTCCTTCCCGAGGCTACCACCCTGAAGATTCTGAACCTTTTTCCTTCTCTTGCCCCACTCTAGTCTTCCGTCAGCCCCATTCTCTCTACTTGTTTTTGCTCTCCATCATGAAGTCTTTGTTCTGTAATTACTTGAATGATTCCTGGAGCTTAAAACACAGACGCACGCAGACATACACTTATAAGTAAAAACTGAACCCGATCCTGTCTTGGAAGGAAGCCTTCTGTTGCTTTGTCTTTCCAAAACAGCACTGGCACCGCTGTTTCCGTCGCTGGCCCTCCTTTTGGAAGATGAATCGTGTAGATGTGTTTCCGAGGGTTTAACAGCCGTTCTTCTTTTCTGTCCTTTTTCACTCTGGATTATAGTTTGAAAAAGTACCAGAAGGTCCTATCCCTCCGTCTACACCCAAGTTTGCATATGGAAAAGTCGCTCTGAAAAAGGTAAGAGGAAAAAATAGCAGAAACATTGAGGGTGAGGAAATGGAATTTAGCTGTTGGGAGTGAAAGTGTTTCGGTGGGGCATCGGCTTGTTATTTTTCTGTGAATTTGTTTCCTGTAAGACCGATGGGGAAGATGATGTTTCTGGGAACACAGGGGCACAGGAGGTGAGAAGATGGGTACGCGTGTTGACAAGGTGAGCAAATGGGGCAAGGGGCGTCAGGAGGTGTTCTAGATTATTCAAGTCATTTTGGGTCAGTTATCAGTTATCCAAAGCAATCCCAGAAACCTCGGTGGGAATAACATGCCACCGTGTTGTTATGGCTGATAAGGTTCTTTTTTCTAATTCACCTTTATTTTAGGAGGTTCTCAAAAGCCACAGGCATTTTAATAGGTCTTTGCCCTAAATTATACACTCCCATCTCAAAATCACATGCTAATTTTTGTGGTCTGTAATCTACATGGTAAGTGAGACATCAGGGAGGAAAGGTAGAAATCAATCATCAATAAAAGTTAAAGACATTTTATTATAGAAGAGAAAAAGAAGAGAGGTTGCCTTTTATAGTCGGGAGTGACGTAAGCCAAAGTCACTTTGTTTTGACCATCTGTCTTCAGGTTTTCCCCTTTTATAATCCCTAACTCCTACATAGGTTAACTCACAAGAGAAAAAAAACAAGACATGAGCAGTTGCATATTTCTTACGAATCTTGATATTCTAAAATAGCATCACAAGTTTTTATCTTTAAGCAAAATGCCAAACACGATCATATGATTTTTTCCATTCATGAAGCCCTTTGATATTATGGTTGGTTGAGTTCTTGTAAGTTTTTCCACCTAGTGTCAGATTCGTGTGTTACATTCTACAGAGAATGTGGTTGGCTGCCCTGCTTGATAGGCATCTTTCTTTAGATTAATCAAACTTTAATCAC
>PVKM010051679.1:0-10414 GCA_004027735.1 Carollia perspicillata
CAGAAAGGGGCAGGGGAAATAGTCACCTAAAAGCCTTTCACATTCATTGGAGATACAACACGAGCCAAGAGGAGTAAAGTGCTTAGCACAAGAACGACAGACACACGGGAGACGCTCAGTCCACAGTGGTCTCCCTTGTGCTGAGAAAGGAGAGGAAAGAATCACCAACCCAGAGCAGGGAGACAGAATGGGTTCTCCCTAATCCCTGAAGCTGTGTGGTTGGACAAGATTACTCCCCGAGTCCCTCCTTCTTTCCAGACCAGTAGGAGCCCCCAGCACCCCCATGCCACTTTTAAGGCCCTAGGCGTGGAGGTGATGACTGCGGATTTTGAACTTTACTGGGCAGAAGAATCATTAGGGATCTTGTTTAAAATGCAAACATTGGGGCCCCATCATCAGAGATCTTCATTCAGTCATTGTGCAGCAGGACCAGACGCTACGTTTTCATAGTTTCCCTGCGCATCCACACAGGGAAGCAAAGGCCCATCATGAGAACTGCTGGCCCAAGCAGGAGGGCAGCCCGGGGATTTGCAGAGGCTACACCCACAGCAGCCTGGGGGTGCTCTCTAACCCCTGGGCACTCTGGAGGCTATGGGCATCTCGCATTTGAGCTGGTGATACCGTACCCAGTAAAAGCTGACATTCAGTGGTAGCTAGCAATTACAGGTATTTTCTGAATGGCTGCAAGTCCAAATGTTCAATAACTCAGCAATCATGTTGGTCTCCTAGTGCAGTAGCTCTGAAACGTTAGTATACAGAAGGCTCACTGAAGAAGAAAACATTTTCAAGTTTCTGGAGGTCTATCCCTAGGGAATCCAATTCAGTAGATTGAGGAGGGCAGGACTGGGAGCTACGACTGGCGTTCAGGTGGTCCAAAGACCACCTGCAAGCAACACAAACACAGGCGCCTGAGAGGGTCACCTCGTTGTGCCCAGTGAGAAGGTCATCTAGGAAAGGAGAAGATCCAGCCAGGTAAGGGGAGTCACCTCACCCTCTCAATCCTGCCATTCTTTACCAAATGACCCTGAGATCAAGTGAGTGACCAGGAGAAGAATAATAAGAACAACAGCTAGGCTGAAGTTTCTGTTAAAAAAAACAAGTAGAGGTTTTGACAGGCACATGTTTTTATGCTAATATACACCCAGTCCCTTCTGAAAACAAGGAAGAACCACCTTCTCCATCATTCACTCACTTTTATTCATTCAAACCACAGGTACTAAGCCCCAGTCACCATTCATGCCCTGTGCTAGGCACCTGGGACATGAGTGTCACTCCCAACATAAGAATTCCCTATACCTTCACCACTGTTGTTTGGGGATTGTTGGCCCCACACTATCAAGGGGTCTCTTGCTAAACCCTAGCTCACGGATCATGGAAGGAGCCGCACAGAAAATCTAGGTACTCGTCAAGGCCTGAGAAACACGTGGCCTTGAGCAACAGCACCACTGAGAGGCCCATTCTTAGGGGCAATGAACAGACACAAGTTCTAAAGAAAGTCAATGAAATAAATTCTGAGCCTGCCCGGAGCTGAGCCAAAAGAGGCTGGGGATAGGGGTGGGCCTGGTACACATACCAGCCAAGTATTCCCGAGGCTTCAGCAGCAGTAGCACAAGCTCATCCCACAGATGAGAGGCCCTGTCAGTGAACCTCCGAGGGGGGCACTGAGGTTGTGCATCCCAGTGGCGTACATAGCAGCTCTTGGTAAAACTCCTTCCAGAATCAAGGACAAGCTCCTTCCCTGCCCTCCTGGCTATCACGTGATCATGTGACCCATCTGCCCCTTCTCATCCTTTTCTCCTATTGTCCTCAAACTCATGCTCTAGCTAGTCACTGTCCCCAAGCAGCACCCTCTCTGCAGCATCCATGTCCAGTAGAGCAAGTCCACCTATCTCCTCCCAGACTACTACCACCCAGGCAAGCCCCTCCCATCAGGCTGGGCCCTGACCTGAGAGGCCCTCTGCCAACATTACCCTCTCCCCAGGAACATCAGTCAAATCCACGGCTTGCCTACTCAGACCAATGTGACCTTAATATGACTCTTTATTGTCCTCTGATTCATCACCAGCTTGAATCTTCTCTTCCTTCAGCGGACTGGAAGCCACCAAAGGACAGACATACCCCCCCTGATGTCCTCATAGAATCTCGGCAGAGGCTGGATCCACAGCAGATGTTTCAACAAATCCTACCGACCTGACTCGCTCCTCTTCCCCTCTTTCCAGCCAATCATTAGAGACAAGCAGCCACTTCTAAGGCAGCACACAGGGAAGGTGGGAAGCGAAGGAACGTTGCTAGGGACCAGCTGGGGTCCTGATTCCGGCTCTTCCGCCACCTGTGCGGTGTAATCTTTGGCCAGTTATCTACCTGTTTAGAGCCTTGATGTCACCCTTAAAATGAGGATGGAAAGTAAACAATAAAACAACAAAGAAACCAATTCAAAAATGGGCAAAAGACTTGAACAAACATTTCTCCAAAGAAGAACCACAAATACGGCCAATAAGCACGTGAAAAGATGCTCAACATCCCTAATTGTTAGGGAAATGCAAACCAAAACTACTAGGAGACAGCACCTCACACCCACTAAGTGGCTCCTATCAAGAAACCTAGTGCTGGCGAGGGTGTGGAAAAATTGGAACCTTTGTGCACTGCTCGTGGTAGTGTAAAATGGTACAACCACTGTAGACAACAGTAGGGAAATTTCTGAGAAAGTTAAACATAGAATTACAATGTGACCCAGTAACTCTACTTCTGCACATATTTAGAAAAAAGGTGAAAGAGACTTGAACAGATATTTTCCCGCAATGTTCACAGAAGCATTATTCACAGTAGTTAAATGTGGAAGCAACCCATGTCCATCAGTAGATACACGGATCAGTGAGGCGTCTGCATGCCTATAATGGGACAGCACTCTGTCTCGAAAAGAACGAAATCTGGACACGTGCTGCAGCACGAACGAACATGGAAATTATGCTGAAACAAGCCAGTCGCTAAAAGACAAATACCGTACGATTCCATCTGTATGAGGCACATAGACTAGTCAAAGTCTCAGAGACAGAATGTAGAACGGCGGCTGCCAGGGCCGCGGGGATAGGAGAAGTGGGGAGCGGTCGTTTAATGGGGAGAGAGCTCCGGTCTGTGAGATGACGAGGGTTCTGGGCATGCAGGGCGGCGGTGGCTGCGCAGAAACGTCAGTGCGCCTAACGCCGGCTGCACGCTGAGCAACGGTTCCGAGGGTGGGGGATGGGGGTGGTCCTATCCAGCACAGACGTTCTCATAAAAATTAAATGAGATATGGAAGTGCCTGGCACACAAAATGTTCCTTCCCTTCCCTTCCTCCAATCATACAAATGTGCGCACTCGCGCCTAACGGTTCCGGCAGGGGAGGCACAGGGTGGGGAGGGGAAGCCTGCTGGCCCGGGACTCAGGCAGCTGGCGTTCTGCCCCCAGGCCTCCCTTTCACAGCTTCGCCCTCCTTGGTAAATGCAAGGAGGCCCTACCAGCTCTGAGAGTCCGAGATTTCAGAGCCCCTCTCCAAGAACAGTGAAGGATTTCAGGGTGACACTGTTCTCAGCTTGTGACTTCTGGGTTGAATTGTGCTTGTCCCCCCAAAAAGATACATTAAGGTTCTAACCCCAGTCCCTGGAAAGTGACCTTATCTGGAAATAGGCTATTCGCAGAGGTAATCCAGTTAAAATAAGGTCCTGCCCGTGGGCTCTTGCCCAGCACGACAGGTGTCCTTTATACACAAGGGAAATGCGGACACAGAGACAGACACACACGGGAGAATGCCGTGGGAACGTGAAGGCAGAGGTCAGGGTGCCGCTTCGCCAGCCCAGGAACGCCACAGACTCCCAGCGAAGCACCGGAAGCCAGGAAAGCGTCCTGGAACAGACTCTCCCCCAGCCCTCAGGAGAAGCCAACCCCGCCGACACTTTGATCTTGGACTTGAAGCCTCCAGGGCTGCGAGACGATAGATTTCTGAGGTTCAAGCCCCCCAGTCTGTGGTACTTTGCATGGCAGCCCCTGCAAGCTAATACACCGCGCATCTAAGAGCCCTGATAGGAAACGCGGTTTGAGATCCATGAGGTTCCCTGGAGCTGCGGTAGCTGCCGCGGAGCAGCGGGCAGGGGCTGTGCTGGCCGCAGGCCCACAGATCTTGGAACGCCCAGCGCAGGCAGAGCTGAAAGGCCCTCCCCTGGCCTGGGAGGAGAAGCCCCTGCGGTGAGGAAGAGGGTAGTCCGGGAGAGGCACCCACACTCCAGGAGACAGGGCCCCAGCAGCCCCTGATGGATTTATTATTTATAAGCTGCTGTCATCACTTTGCTCTGCCTAACTCACTTCAGTGTTGTTAATATTTCAGAAACAGATGAGCCTCGCATGGCCCGAGCTATTCGTAGTCTTAGTCATACCCAACACTTCCTGCAAAAGGATGCTGCAAGATGACTCCAACTTAAACAGCTCGCGGGTGCTGCAGAGGGAAGAAGCTGACCCCCTGGAGGCTTCGGCACCCCCAGACGGAGCCTGGACACAGCATCAAGAGCAGCACGGGCGCAGCTGAGAGGCCTGGCCTCCGTGAGCCCAGACACCGCCCTCTGCCCATCCCCCACCCACCCAGCCCACGTGCTCACCCGCCACTGCGTGCCGGGCACCGGCCCAAGCCCTCTGTGCACGATGATGCACTGCCACCTCCTGTGCTGCCAGTGCCGCCATGTCGGAGGAACTCAGGTGCAAAGAAGTTCAGTAACAGGCCAGAAGCCACACAGGGAGTCATTTGAGGTCAGGATTCTAATCTAGTTCTAATTCTAAAACCCCAGCCTTTCCCTACTAACTAAGTTACGTTGCTGGAGGGTCATTCCAGGTGCAGGTGACAGGGAAAGCAAAGGACCAGAGTCACAGACCTGACAGCCACAGGCGGGCATGTCCAGCTGTGGATGTGTGATCGGTACACCTGGGGTGCGTGCCGGGCAGGATGGGGACACTCGCTTTGTAATCCTCATCCTGCATTATAAAGGGAGGTTAAGGTTTAAAAAAAAAGGTAATATATCTGCAGAAGGGCTTAATAAAGCCTGAGATGAGAGTTTGCCCGGGTCTTTCCCTGGGTGACCTCCCTTCCACCTTGGCTGCCCACTGCCCCGACCTGAGAAACGCTGGCTGACATCCCCAGTCTCAGAGCACCTCCAGCACCGTGACGTACGCACCCCAGGGCTTGGGGACTCAGCAGGGCCCGCATCTCTGGTGACAAAGGCAGAGGTGTCTGCGGCAGAACCACCAGTAGCAGGGTTTACGGAAGCAGTGTTCAACTCTCAAACCTTTTCCGCCGAAGAAAAAGCGAGCAGGCTGCAGAGGGCAGAGACCGAAGGCATCAACCTGAAAAAACAACGCTGTTTTCTGCAGTGGCTCACCCTACCTGAGTGCTCGCTCCCTCCTGCTGTGGCTCATCTTCTTTAGAAAAAAAAAATCCCTGTTCTATTTAAAAGATTTGATTGATTTCGCCTGTAAAGAAACAGGTGACTCAATTTTTCCCCATTGCCTCCGAGTTTCATTTAATATCGTTATCTCTCACCGTGTTGTGAGCGCCTCTCAGGAGAATGCTTTCCGAAGTCATATTTGATCCATCACAACACGACGGCACCGCTGTCTCTCCGGGACAGCGTCTCTCTCCGGGCCTCATTTTCCTTGTTTGTCAAACGAAGAGGATAATAGCAATGTCCGCGAGTTACAGTCTGAGCAGGTACCACGAGCCAGGCAAATTACACCCACGATCTCATTTCACCCCCACAATGACCCCACGAGGCAGGTATCAGTTTAGTCTCATCCCCATTTTACAGATAAGAAACTGAGGCTTAACAAGGTTTCTTAATTGCCTCGAGGGTACTAGTGGCCAAACTGGGATTTATATCCAAGCTACCCTATGCCTCGGGGAGGGGGGGGAGGTCACAGCGCCCCTTTAAGGATTAAGTTTAATTAAGGATTAAATAAGAGAGTGCAGACCAGAGCTCTTTGTAAACTGGCAAATGTTAGACAGAGGTTCATGGTTATTTTTAGGGGTTTGAGGGGCTACCACCAGACTGGGCAGCTCTGGAGTGGAGCCTGCTTCGGAGCTGGGGACCTCAGGGACCCTGGACATGCAGCCACCCCTTCCTGGAGCCCTTGTGTCTTCTTAGGGAACTCAGGCCATCAGCACAGCAGCAGCGATGCCCCTACCTGGGCCTTGGCTGGGCGTATGACTCCAGAAGCCGAACAGACCCAGTCAAGCTGAACACCAGCACCTTCCCCTGCAGACATCCTGCAGGTAGAGGGAAGGGAGGCTGCATTCGGGTGGACGAGGCATGGGAATTGCAGCCTGAACTGCCTAGACGGTCACTGCGGCGACTACAGATACGGAGCTTCTTGTCGCCCCCTTCAGAGAAGGCCCCTGCCCCTGTTCAAGAACCAGCAGGATCTTGGAAATGCCTCTATTTCAGATCTTGTATTTTTCATCTCCATCATCATTTGTTTCTACTAAATTAAATTTCCACTCACTGAAAAGGTTGCAGGAGGCGCAGGTACGGTAAGAACTCCTTAGCAAAGAAAGTTTCCTAAAGTACGCCCGCTCATCTCTGTCACACACCCAGTGGGGCACGTGCCCACCGGGCCCTCCAGCAGGCTTGCGGAGGTGAAGGGTGAACGCCCATCTCTCTCCGCGAACGGGGGCGGAGGGGCAGGAGGCACAGGAGAGTTCCCTCTGCTTTTCTCTGTATCTCCAAGCGCAGCGTGCCAGCAAGGAACCGGCTGGGCCGTAAGAAGGGGCCTGACGGCGCCGCCCTCGCAGCTGTCCACTCCTCAGCACTGACAGAGAAAAAATTTACAACTGAGAATCTCGCTTCCTGAGCTCTGGCCTCATTTCACTCTGCTTCCCCACCACTGCCGGACTTCCTGCTCTTAATTTTCCCATTTCCCTAGTGACTGGCCCTCCCCGGGGCCATGCCTCCAGGCACTTGCATTTAATAGGAGTGTCTAACTTAAGACCAAAAGCTCTGCCCCTGCAAGATTCTCAGAAGAGATGGTGGGAATCTGCCGTGGTCCAACCGGAGGTGCCCTTCATCCCCGAGCAGACCCTCAAGACACTCCGCTCCCGTCCATTTACAGAGTTTAGGACCATAGACTCGGGAGGGCACAGGGCTGGTCTGGAAGGGGCATGGGGATGACCAGGTCCCCTTCCTCCTTCTCCTTCTCCCCCCATTCTTAGCCACAAGCCCTCCTATCCTGCTCCTCCAGAAACAAAGGCTCTGCAGCCCCTTGGTGCATAGGGTCAGCCAAGCTGGGCTCCAGCACTCAGATCTCAGCCCAGGGGCAGGCAACAGTGGGCCACTACCTAAGGATCTGGGGCAGGCAGGAGGGAGGGCAGTGGTGGACAGCATGGGTGGGCGTGGATGGAGACAGAATCATCAGCTCCAGATGTCCAGAAGTCCTGGAGAGGGTGACCACAGCCATCTCCATACCAAGAGTTTGACGTGGGACCTCAACACTGACACTGGAGAACTGACAGTGGGAAGAGAAAAGCTACATGTGACTTGGCCAGGTAGAGCCTCGACTTCACCCCAAATCCATCCAACTCCAAATTCCAGCTCCCTCCAATGGGTCACCCAGGTTCAATGTCAAGGCTCCACAGTCGGACCCATCTGTGCACATAGTAGGTAGATACTTCCAAAGTCTAGTTCAATTGGTCTGTTGTGCCAAGGCTTCATCAACGGCTGACTGAATGAGCAGCTGTCCACGGGACCTCTCTTCCTAAGCAGGTGGGTAGCTTGGCCACAGGCAGGAAAGTCTAGGGGTTCCGGTGTGGATGACTGATTCCCTGTATCCCTGGTTCCCGTGGGGGCCCTTTCTCTCAGAGGGACAGCAACATCTTTCTTTGTTCTTTTTGCTGTGTTTTCAGATGATCTAACGTGGCAGGTCCCCAGGGTGGAGAGGCTGCTGGGCAAGAGAAGGGAGGCCCAAGGGCACCTGCTTGGCTTTCAACACTCGGTTGCACCCCAGGCTCCCCCTCGAGGTGCCGCACTGCAGGCACACACACCCACGCTCGCTCCACCTGGCCCACCCCGGGCCCTCGGGGGTCCTCCAGTGCTACCGCCCTTACCTGATGCTTGCTGCCCAAATCGAGAAGCCCATCCTTTATTCTCCCCTCAGGCTGCGAGTGGCCTCCCCGGTCCAGCTCCTGGTCTTGGCGTGTCTGCAAGCACCCAGGGAAGACCCTGATCCCATTGGTGGTTCCCAGATGCCTGCAGATCCACCAGCGTGGCCACCCTGTGTGAACAGCCGCCACAAGGGCTCTGGAAGGTGCCGCACCCCGCAGCGCCCCACCCCCAGCTGCCTGTCCTCATCCTCACGCTAGTGCTGGTCACTCAGCACCCTGACCCCACGCCAGAAAGGGGTTGACATCAACTGTGCACGGCAGAGGGGGTGGCAGGGACACACACGCATTTAACATTTCCTTTCAACCTCCAGCCACAAACAGAGGTGAGGAGGGACCGATGGCCTATTTTACAGGTAAGAAAACTGAGGCTCAGGGGAGCTAAATCAGCACATGGTGTAGCTCAGATCCCAGCCAAGGTCTACCCAACACCAAAGCCTGCCGTGCTTTCTTTTACACCGAGAGACCTGACTTCCAACCCGAATGCTGAAGGTGCAAAAGAAAGCCTCCGAAGTCTCCTTACCCGATCCTCATCGGATGGATGGATTTTATTAACAAACCAACATGACAGAACTGTGGGTAACTGAAGTCTCTCAATTTCTGTACCATGTTTGACTTTGCCAAGCAATTTTGCACATTTAGGTGTGCAAGAACAATCCATCAGGGCTGGGGACAGGTTTCATGGAGTTTTTCTTTTCAATTAAAGGCCATTTGATCGATGTAAACCAAAATGTGATTTAGCGGTAAGACTTGTATTTGCAAATTAGCAAATCAAAATCATTTCTGTGTCCCACTTTTTAGGGAAACAAAAGCACGTTGTGGAACGTGTCACAGAAGCCACACTGTCACAGAAGGACCCCAGGAAAAGAACCACCAGGCACAGCAGAGGTCAGGAGAGTGGGACCCCACTGTAGAAACACTCACGCACTACTCTGACCGTGAACTCTAGGCTGGGGCAGGGAACGGGTCGCCGAGAGGCCGCACGGCCTGCTCCTGGCGGCCCACCTGAGCCGCTGGCGGAAGCGGAGCTGGAGGCTGACCTGCTGGCCTTCTCACCAGAAGCCATGGGGGAGTCTCACCTTTAGACAGGTTTGGAGGGCGGTGTTCACAAAAAGAAGCTCCTCTGGACATCCCAGCTGCCACCCCCAAGATCAAATCACACCCAGGGTTAAATGGACAGAAAAATACGAGCACCAGCCCATGAAGATGGCCCGACGGCCAGGACGGGCTACGCAGTTTGCGCGGCCCAGCGTGAAACGACAACGCCGGGTGCTTTGTTAAAAATAGTGGGTAAATTTCAAAATGGCCACAGCCTGTGCACGACGCCAGGCTGGCCTACAACTCAAACAAACGGGGAGAGGACAGTGGTTTTAAACGACAGCACTGGCGGAATGGAAGCCACCTAGAAAGCAGACCGGCGACCTGGGGGATGTGATCGCACCACCCAGGCCTGGGCTTTCTCCTCCAGGAAAAAGGGGATGAAGTCTCTGGGCTGCTGTCCTCCTGAGTGTGTCGTGAGAGACCAAACGAGTTAGTGAAGGGGGAAGTGCCCGGATGGGGGGGCAAAGAACAAGTACACGGGGGTTTTAGTAGTCACCCAGGCCCCCAGAGCTCTGGGATTTCTGAAGAACAGCGACATTCCCCAGCAATTAGGTTGAATTAACATAATTCAAACAAAACATCTAATTTTAGCTCTGTGTAACAATTCCCCCCCAGCAGAACAGACGGGGCAGCGCAACACCAGGGATGCGGGAAGGAAGCCCAACCGTTCTGACACAGGCCTCCTACCCAGGCAGGCGCCGGGCTGCCTCTGTTTCCACACCTGAAAGGCGTGCTCCTTGAAGGCTTCTACCGCACCCAGCAGCAGAGCCACCCTGCTGGCCCAGCTCCTTAGAGATTCCCCAGAGACTGAGGAGGACGCAGCGACCGGAGCAGCCCCCCGGGACCTGGCACAGCAGCTGCCCCACTGGAGTGAGAACCAGAAGGCCCGGGGTTCCTCCGGACACCAGTCCTCCAGCCCCAGTCTGCCTCCGTGTGAAACAGGAGCGGTCACGCCTGTCCTGTCTCCCTCCCTCAAGGGACTGTTTAAGGAGTTAGCCACGATGATTCTGTGCGTGTGTGTTTAATGTAAATCACCAGATTCATTCCATCAACCGGCAGGGTCTGGGGGTGCAGAGGTGACCAAGGTCCAGCTTTTGTGCACGGTCAAGCAAGGAGAGCGAGCATTTGACCCCAGGGTCGGCA
>PVKM010051680.1:0-10411 GCA_004027735.1 Carollia perspicillata
GAAATGTACAGACATATCTTCAGTGTTCTGTTCAACGAGTTTTGAAAACAACAAAAACCTGTGGATCCACCACCGACAACAAGATACAGAGCTCCAGAAAGAGTCCTCATGCCCCTTTACAATGCACCCCTCCATCCCCAGAGGCAAATATAAATTAGTCATTGTAGATTAGTCTTGTACTTCATACACACCAAATCACACCATGTGTGTGCATTTTGTATTGAGCTTTCAACCAACATACCCGAGATTCTGTTTAAAAGACGTTTCCTCCCCCCATTAAACTGACAAGGCAGTAAGGTGGATTTTTTCCTGGACTCTGTTTATTCCATTGATCAGTTTGCCGTATCTTCACACCATTACATACCATCCTGATTACTGTAACTTTATGGTAAGTCTTGAATTGAGGGAGTGTAAGTCCTCCCACTTTGTTTTTTTCAATATTGTTTTGGCTATTTAAATTCTTTGCATTTCATATAAATTTTAGAATCATGTTGTCAAATCTTAAAAAAAGACAAACTCCTAGGATTTTGATTTGGGGATCACACCTTTTAATTCAAAGATAAGGTGCATCTCTGATTTTATTTAAGCCTGCAATAATTTCTCTCAGATATGTTTTTATAGTTTTGTATGAACTGTTCACAAGATTTATTTCTTGATAGCTGATATTTTTATCTTATACTATAAATGGTATTTTTTATACCATTTTTTGATTGGTCACTGGTAGTATATAGCACTGTATTAAATTTTTGTACAATGACCTTGTGATTGACATTTTGTTAAATTCACTTATTAGTTAGGGTGGTAGGTATTTCTTTCTTGTTGCTTCATTGTTCTTTTTGTAGCAATACTTTCTAAGCAACTTAATTTCTATGAACAATGATGCATTATGATTTTGGCAGTTTTATTATGCTCTTACGTCTGTTTGCTGTTTATCTCTTTATTTTTAAATTCTTTTGCTATTGTTCGAAAATAAAACCTTTGAAAATTGAGAATAATTTTTACTAGCTAAACAATGTCCTGTTGGTTTTATGTCCCAAGCATGTCAAATTCTGTCAATTTCCTTTGGTCTTCACTGTCACCCACACCAGCACCCCTATTTTAAGCACCCATCAGCTCCTACCTGGAGGTCTGCATTAGCCACACCACTATCACTATTTCCTGCATTCACTCTTCATCTCTTTCAAATTTAGTTTCTACTATCGTGACTACATATAATGATTTTGCATATGGATAGTCATTATGTATTCTGATGTATCCCTATTTATCCATATATGTGCACACACACCCTTACATACAGACATACATACAAGATTAGTTCACCCCCTGCTTAAAACGCTTCATCACCTGACTTCTGTTGGCTCACAAAGTAAGTCCAAACATCTACAAGGCCTTAGATGAAGCAGCTCCTGCCCACTCTCCATTTCTACCTCCTATTACTCCTCTGCCCTCTCCGTATACCTTCCTGTTTAAAATCCATTGCACATGTTTCAATGACCAAAATATGCTTTCTTTCCATCCTCACTTAGATAACTTCTACGTATTTTCCAGATCTCAGCTTCAACATCACTTATCAGGGGACATTTTTGGACATCCACTTCTTTGCCACTAACCACAGTGTACATGTGGTCTGTGGTCAGAGCACACACCACAGCTTTACCACATGCTTAGTAGAGAGGTTTAGTATCAGGGCTGCCTCCTCCCCCAGACTGTGAGATCTGTAACAATGGGAACCTTCTTTACTCTGCTCACTTAACTGCTGTATCCTCAGGCTTATAAAGGTGCTCAGTAATTACTTGTCAGATGAAAAGCCGGGTCCACTGGTGTCATGTGTTCAGGACCATATGAAATCATAGTAACAGTCTCATGGACCTACTGAAGGTACAACTCTGCTTCCTAGTAAATTTCATACTAAAAATGATGCCCTGGCTGGTATGGCTCAGTGGACTGAGTGCTGGCCTGTGAACCAAAGGGTCACCAGTTGGATTCCCAGTCAGGGCACATGCCTGGGTTGCAGGCCAGGTCCTCAGTACAGGGCGCACAAGAGACAACCACACATTGATGTTTCTCTCCCTTTCTTTCTCCTTCCCTTCCCCTCTCTCTAAAAATAAATAAATAAAATCTTTTAAAAAATAAAAATGACATTTACATGATATTAGAAAAAAAGGCTTAATAGGAAAATACTTTGGCAGCTCCTCAAAAAGTTAAGCACGGAGTTACCGTACAATCCAGAAATTCAATTCTTAAGTATTCATCTGAGAGAAGTGAAAACATATGTTTATACAACAACTTGTACAAAAATGTTTATTATAGCATTATTCATAAACCAAAGAGTGGAAACAACCTAACTAATTAATGAATAGACAAAACATGGTATATCTGTGCAATGGAATATTACTCAGCCATGAAAATGAACAAAGTACTGGTGGATGCTCAACACGAATGAATCTTGAAGTTACACTAAGTGAAAGAAGCCAGACACAAAAGGCCACACACTATATGATTCCATGTATATGAAATGTCCAAAACAGACAAATCCATAGAGACAAATCCCTATGGAAGGGGAATGGGGATTGATTACTTCCATGTACGGGGTTTCTTTTGGGATTGATGAAAATATGCTGGAACTACACACACAAGCTTACATAAGCTGGTGAATACACTAAAAACAACTGTATACTTAAGATGATAAATCTTATGATACGTGATTACAATAAATAACAGCTACAAAAAAAGATGTTGATGAACTATTTAAACACTTGCTTAAAATAGATTGCCCATTTCACAAGGTTCTGAAACAATTCCAGACCGAACAGTTGGAAACAGTTATGTAACCATTGGACACGCCCACATGCCTGTCCCCTGATGTCAGCTCAGGGCCACCCCTTCCCGCTCTGTACTCTCAACTATCCATCCTTGCCACTTCACAGCTGATTGCTAGTTCACATCTAAAAATACCCAGAACCACTCTACCGAGTTCCACTTCACAGGGCAGAAGGGTCCCAGAGGCTCTCCCAATTCGGCAGACTACGCTCCACTAAGAAAGGAGAAAACCAGTGGCACTTCTACAAAACTGTGGAACACAATCCACAGGCCTGCCTCACTCCTCCGTCTCCCATAGCTGCTCATTTCCCCTCAACCATCCATCCCTTCTTTCTGCACATTCGAGCCTCTGCTGCCTGTCCCTAACTACATTTTTGCTCCTTCTCTATGGACCTGTCCTAATGTGGTCTCCCGGGAGACCGCTGCCTCCAGCCCGATGCACATTCTCCTGCTGGCCTCTTCCCCAGTCTCCACCCAGACTCTCCCTCTCAATTCATCACTGAAGAGATCACTGGGAAATGTGTCTTACTGCAAAACTGTATGTCTAAAACACTTGAAATATATATTCAGTCAACAGCATTTTCTGCCAAACTACTAAAATCAATATTATGTTTGCAACAAGCCAAAGAGAGTACAAAAAGAAAAAAACTGACATTCTCGCCTGATCTCATGCCACTTGCTCAAGGGGAGGAGTAGAAACTGATGCATCTTCATACAACACCTTTCTCCAGATGAACATGTGTGCATGCACTTCTTTTCTTTCCTTGGAAAAACTTACTTCTCAGCTACTTGGTTTTCCACTTACTATACATGCTTTCAGGACAAAGTGTAGAGGCTTAACTAATTCTTAAAAAAAAAAAAAACCATTACACGGTGCATTCATTACAATGGGTCAAATACAATAACGGAATGGAGTCACTAGATTAAAGTCCAGAATGTATTCACCCAGAACTTTAATGAAAGTAGAGGGTATGGTACAGCAGGCAAGGGAAAGCCCAGCCAAGCATCAGGAACCTGAGACACTTCTAGGCACAGCGCCCCAGGGTCCCTTCTCATTATGCTGTAACATGGACTTTGAGTCTTCACTGTAAGTACAATAAATCTTAATTTGGGGAAGGCTGGGAAAAAATTTTCATGGGTATTTTATACCCCTTAGTCAATCAGCCAATCCAAACTGTGTAATATGTTAAACCAGTCATCAATCTATATACATCCTTAAATGAAGTGCAGAAGTTGGTCTCCAGGGGGAGTGTCAAACCCTGTAGAGCACATTATAAATCCCCACCTAGTCCACCTTGTCCTTATCTTGGCCCAGGTTCAGCACCCCACTTCCAGGGATAAGCCCGAGATAAGCAAAGGGCTGTTCCCGTCCAGTTGTAAAACAACTCTGTTTCCCACAGAGCTGTATCATAATATATAATTATTCATAGTGTATTCAACTACCCACTTCCTGATGGAAATTCAGACTTCAACTTCTTTTCTCACCCCTCAAACAACACTGAAATATGTTGACATGATTGCACTCTATGGGACAGGATCCTAAAAGGAACATCCATGGCTCCAGGGTATTTGCATGTGTACTTTTATCAGAAACAACCAGGGCATTTCCCTAAGAATCTACATCAAGCCACACCCCCCTTAGCCAGGTACGAAGCTCCCCTGACTATAAACCTAGAGGAGCACAAATTGTGATCAATCATTTGCATTTTGTCAATCTGATGGGTGTTTGGTTTTTATTCTGATGACAGTGGATTAATCAAGGTGTGAATCGCCTCTATGCCCCTACTGCGTTGGATTCTGCCTAAGCAGAGGAACGTTTCTTTGAATGTACTTCAGACACCTGCTCCTCGGCATCTGGTCCAGGGACCTGCCACCTCCACATCACCTGGAAGCTTCTTGGTAGGCCCAAGGGTATGTGTCTACGCATTTCCTATCCCACCATCCATTTCATCTTTTCTGGAATTACAAAACTGGGATACGGAAGTAAAGGAAGAAGTACCTAGCTTTTTTAAACTCAAGGCTAAAGCCATCTTAAGATACAGAACACAATACAGAATTCTGGTGAATTTAGCCATCAGCTCACCACAGGTAACAGCTTTCTGTACAAATCAAGGCTTGAATACTGACCAAAGATAAAGGTCAATCATATAATTCATTGCTGTCTTTACTTCGGAACTGGTTCCTAAACATCCAACTGTAGGACAATTAAAATAAACAGTATCATGTATTATGCTGGTGAGCTGAAATAGCAGCCTGGTTATTTTTAATCACTGACCTCCTCTGACCCGGCTCAACCCAGGTTAGAGGAAGCAAGTAATGATGCCGGGTCCTTTGCTGAGCTTTTCGCTTTGTTGGGCCAAAAGTGTACTGACGTTATAGCTCCAGAATTTGAGAGTTCAAGAAGGTGACCCTGGAGATGATTAGTGGTACCTGGTGAAGGAGTGAGAGCAAGCTGTGAAACAATGATCAGGATAGGATGGTCTGTCTCATGGTGTTTATAGAGCCCATTCTTTTAAATGTAAAACTCCTCCACCTCTCCCTAGTTCCAGTCAAATGCACCTGCTGTAGTTTCTACAGGTCTAATTAGTCTGGCAGTATGCAAGGGAGAGCTCAGACTCTAAACAAATACCTCAAATATAACCTGTTTTCACTTTAGCAGGATACTACTTAACAGCTTTGTTGTAATGGGTTTCCTTTTTGAAATGAAAACATTCTGTCAGAGCTGGCTGGGAATTCCCTAATCAAAGGCTCTGCAGAAATCAGCAGTATCTCAGGACCTGACCGACCATGTGCAGGTGGAGGTGCTCACGTAAAGTCTAACACGGGCGCCTCCGCAATCAAAATGGTCCACCTCTGGGGCCATTCCCGAAAGTCACCGGGCAATCCAGCCCCTTCTTGAAGTGGGTTACAGGGGGCAGGATGTTCTAAAGGACAATGAGCGCTACCCATGTGACAGAGGACAGCAGAACCACAGACAAGGCAGTATGGTCCAATTCCTCTGCGGGCGTACGCATGGAAGGGGAACTTCGGTGCATCAAGAAGAGTGCAGCTGAGACTACAGTTTTGGGCAAAGAAGGAAAACCAGGCTACTCGTATTAAATCACCAATTCAGTCACCAGTCAGACCCTTACTTCCAAAGACGATTTTAAAGCAAAGGTCTCATCGGGGCACAAATGGATGCTGCACAAAATTCTCCTGTGTAAACTTGCCTATAAAGGTCAAACGAAACAACAATCTGCTTGGAGTCCACTCCTACAAAAGACGAAGGGGACTTCCTGATATCTCTTCTCATCCACATTCTCCATAAAGGTGTTCGGTTAGTTGATGCCACCTCTATCAATTCGCTTATAGAGCTCTTCACCATGGCCCTCACCACGCCAGAGCTACATACGACCTAGGGCGAAGTCCCAGAAAGTTGTTTGAGAAGCGGTGAGCTGATGTGATCAGATCACGGGGGTAAGCTATATCAGATCACCAAGATAAGATCACGTGCTGATCTGATCTTTTTCTTGACATGTTCTTTCTCAATCCTGCTCAAAGAGTCATGAATCATTCACCTTTTTTTTTTTTTTTTAACTTCACTAAGCAATTTCTTGAAAGGAAAATCTCCCTTCACTGCCTCAACCAACCAGCCTTTATTCCACCATTCCTTGCACTGGGCTTCAGTTTTCCCAGCTTCACAAGTGCTTTCTGCTGTTAAGAACCGGAACTCTGGGGATGAAATGTTCCTTCTTAAACGCTGGCTTTGGTGAGAGTTGCAGTTCCGGTCCTGGTCTGCTTCAGCAGCATTTGGTGTTTGGCAGGTTTTCCCCCCTTGGCCACATCCAGTTGGATCTATCCATCGTGTGTTTCCCATCAGTGTCTCATCCTCGCCGCACTAGTCCCCCTCCCTAATTACCTACCTTTCATGTTCTTCTTTCACAAGTACAACTGGGAACCTAGCCACACACTTGAGTCATTCTTTACCAGTTCTTCACCCTGGCTTTCAAAAGCCTACAAAACACGACTGTAACTTGGCTTCCCACCCCTTCCCATTGCTCTTTGACATACGGACTATACTCTAGTCAAAATAGAATGCTTGCTCTTTCAAGAACATATCCCATGACATCCCACTTCCTGCTGGATCGCTTCCCACTGCTATCAACCCAATAGCTTTGCCTACTGAAATTCCACCTGTCCTTCAAGAACCTGGCAAACGGTTTCCTGAATCCCCACTTCTCTCATGTGGCCCTTATTAGCTTCCCTATCTTACATTAAATACGAGTGAGCATGCTACCTTCCGTACCAGATATAACTCCTGTAGGAAGCATGAAGACTGTTTTTGTTTTTTTCCCTGCACTGGCTCTTACACAAGGTAGATGTTTGGTGAAAAGTTAATGAAGTGAAATAACAAATGTTCTAACTTTGATTCACACTTGTTTTTATTCTTTCACTTTATCTCCTTGAATTTCCTCAGTAGGTTTTGCTCCTCTGTGTGCAACTTTTATTTACAGGCCAAATGAAAAACAATCCGGGGTTATAGTTTCCTGCAAATAAATACCTCCTCTCCATCCACAGCGACTATGGAAAATATCTAACCAGTTCAACCTGTATAATCCTAAAACCTTTGGAATAATTTGAAAATATTAATCTCATAGGTGTCCAAAATTACTTAGGCCATATATGTGCTCAGTTTTGAAGCCCAATTTTTAAGATCATGGAACCAAATATTTTCTAAAGAGCTCTCCACAGTTAAGTTGATGTAGATGAGGCAGAGCTCATGTGCTGGATCGCCGACTGAATGAGAGACGGAGATACCGCCAGGGAGACAGAAAGGCAGGACGCCCGCTTTCTCACTGCGCCAGGGAAGTGCTGCTGTTTTGAGGGCCTTAGCAGAATACTCTGGCTGCCTTGTTCAGCACTGGAATGAACAGGAACCAGACGAGCCCTGAGCCCTGTTAGTAGGTCATTTCAGGTTTACAGCCTGAAACATAGTCAAACCACACCAACTCAACGCCTTTTTCACCGAGGACTTTAAAGGTAAAGTGGTTTCTGGAGATAAGCAACTCTGTGCCCCGTAGGGAAGGAGCCTGGCGTTGGTGGCTGTCAGCCACCACCAACTTAATTCCACTTCTGAAAAGCCTGGGAAAGGAAGGTGTAGGTGACAGCGAGATCCATTATTTTTAGCTATGTGCCTAATTGAAAAGAATTTCATGCTGCCTTTTCCTCAATTAAATGAAAACAGGGAAAAGTTGCTTTCTTAAATAAAGACTTATTCTATTCTAACACCTGCTATTGAAATGTGATGAGGTGTTAAACAATCTGATTGTAGTAAGGGTGGCCCTCATTTAGCCACAACATCAAAGCAGGTGACCAATGAGCTGTCAGATGTCACAGCCAGATCTCTGAGGCTTTCTCATCTGCAGAATGTATACACACCTTTCTGCAGCAAGTGCATCCAAACCTGGGATTTTATAAAAGCAAATTTAGCCCATCAGGGAGCATTTTTATTTTTCTTAAATATCCTTCTTAGCCTGTACCTGAACCTCATCTTTTCCCAGGCCTCTATATCGTGATTCTACGTGAAACCGTCACTCCCCTTGAAATACTGGCATACGAGCCATATAGCAGCATTTCATAAGAAATAGAAGCACATTTTCACAATTTAAAAAGAACCAACTCAACCACAATACATTCATGTGGGGATTGGCTTCAATTTATGTATTACAATAATCATTATGAATTTGCAATGACAAATTCCTGCAGAGTGAAATTTGGCAGAACAACCCAGTTCAGGGAAAACAGTGCGAGACTGCCTGTGGCGTGTGTTACACACACGGAGAACATGTTACACACCGAGGGATGAAATCAGAGAAAACGAAGGTCAGTTGAGATACAAGGAAAGCTGGGGCATCCTTACCATGGCAGTACTCTGGGGCTCTGGGTAATGGAACTGGTACGTGGACACAGCATGTGTTCACAGGAGGCAAAGCAGGGTAAAATGATGTGATGACTTCAACAGAAAGGGGAAGGAGGGGGCTAGAGCATCTGTCACATTAGTGTATTATTAGTGCTGGAGAAGCAGCCTGGGACACAGTGTTATGAAAATATTGCATTTCATCTTGCTCACACCCCAGATAATGCATTTTTAAGAAGGCTCCTTTTATGTCTAATTTATTCTTCCTTTGTTATCTGGACTCAAGTGTCTGTATGGAGAGTGGTTCATTCACCCACTCATTCACCAGGCACTCACAGAACACCTGCGAAGGGCAGGCCCCTGGGCGAGGAGCTACTGGGAACACAGGAATGAATCAAATGCTAGACCTGCCCTCTGCAGTGTTGCTACCTAGTACCGACACTCCAGCACACAACTGAAGGAGAGGAGCTGAGAAAGGTGGTCATGATTCATTGGGATCAGTGGGCCACATAACTCTTCAAGACTCACTTATATTTCCTGGGCTTCTGAGCATCAATTTACTCTGCCTTCCCTCAACAGCCCCATGCTCAGAGAACAATACATTTTGACCTTGCCAGCTCACTGAACCATGTATCTAACCAAAGTATATACCTCCAGGGGAAGAAATGGCTTGTTTTCAGAAGTGTTGACAATAGATTCAAAATACAACGTTTATGAAGACCTGAGTTAGGTACAAAATCCATAATATGATGCGTGGCTGAGTGCATTAATTGGTAAAAATTAGTCATTAGACAGGCATCAGTCTACAGTTTAATGATTAGAAATGTTAGAAATGAAATTATAAACTTATGTCTGAAGTTGTTAGGAAATGACAGAGAAAAGTCACTCCATTTCCTCAATGCCAAATAAGAAGAAATATTCATTTCTCTAAGAATACAGAATGGTTACTACTTGAATCTGAAGGAAAAGTGTCCTTTTACACATGACACCCTCTTGGTAAACATTTAAAACAATTACATTTTAAGCTTAATACTTCAAATATTTGTCAAAAATTAATGATCTGTCAAAAATACCCCCTTCCCACTGCTACACCCACTCCTGCCTGAATTGGCAAAGCAAATTCAAGTTCACTCTCGTCTAATGGCAACAGATGGCTTTCATGTTATGCAATTTGAGTTAAGTGACAGCAAACAGTATCCTCTACCAACATTTCTGTTATCTCCTATCAATTACAAAATCAAAAAGATGAGTGATACTCAAACTAGACAAAGAAAAAAAGGCCTTCTCTCAGAAAACAGTTTCAAGTATTAAAGTGAAAGCCATAGCTTCTTACATAGGGGATTACCAAGCATTCTGCAAAAATGGTTTTTATAGCTGTTAAGCCCTGATATTTTTTTGACACGAGTTTTATATAAGCCTTCTCTCTCACTTGTCTATTCTTCTTTTATAGCTGCAGGGCTAATCATGTTTATCCACGGTGAACTGATAAATGAAGAATGAAAACCAAGAAAGAATAGTTTCTCTGAATAGTAGATAAAAGAGAGCTTTTTGGGAAGTAGGTAAGTATCTAGAAAAAAAGCAGATCATATCAGTTCAAGGTGCGACACCTCATACGTATGGCAGAGAATCATCCATATGACAGCTACTCTTTTATTGTCTGATGACTTCTCAGGCCAAGGCTTGGACATAAATAAT
>PVKM010051681.1:0-10412 GCA_004027735.1 Carollia perspicillata
TGTCTCTCATTGGGCACTTGGGCTGCTTTCACATCTTGGTTACTGTAAATAAAGCTGCAATGAACATAGGGGTGCATATACCTTTTTGAATTAACGTTTCAGGTTTCTTTGTATATATTCCTAGAAGTGGAAACTCTGGCTCATAAGGCAGTCTATTTTTAATTTGGGAGGGAACCTCTTTTTTATTCCACAGCGATGGCACCAGTTGACAACCCCAACAGTGCATGAGGGTCCCCGTTTCTCCACATCTAACACTTATTGATTTATTGATGCTAGCCATTCGGACAGGTATGAGGTGCTAGCTCATTGCAATTTTAATTTTAATTTATATGATGATTAGTGATGTTGAGGATCTTTTCATTATGGTTACATAATCTTTATAATCATAATTTAAATTATTAAAAACATTCCCTTTAGTAGTTAGCTTATAATATAATTCATTATTCCCCTGTTACTGGGAGTTAAGCACTTTCTAATTGTTTAACATAATAAATAATCTGCAATAGTATTTATTTTTTTAAATATTTTATTTATTTATTTTAGACAGAGGGGAAGAAAGGGAGAAAAGAGAGGGAGAAAAACATCAATGTGTGGTTGCCTCACGCGCCCCCTACTGGCTACCTGGCCAGTAGGCATGTGCCCCCTACTGGCTACCTGACAACCCAGGCATGTGCCCTGACTGGATATTGAAGCATGACCCTTTGGTTCCCAGGCTGGCGCTCAATCCACTGAGCCACAGAAGCCAGGGCTATACTAGTATTTCCATGAATCTGATTGCCTTTAAACTAGTTGGTAGTGTTTCCTATTTATTTGAAAGTTTCTTTCAATGGGATTTACATGAATCATTGGTGTACATACCCTTCAATGTCATACCATCACTTGGAAATCCATTAACAAGAAAGTCCCTTACCCCTAAAAAAAATCTGAAAAATTGTCTATTCAGTGAAATATGAATGTAAATCTGATCTGAGATCTATGCAACCCTTTAAAAATCAAAATAACTTTTTCTTTTTTTTGCCCTGACAGTGTGGCTCAATTGGTTGAGCATCATCCCTCAAAGCAAAACATCACCGATTCAGTTCCCAGTCAGGGCACATCCCTGAGCTGCAGGCCTTGTCCTTGGTTGGCGGGGGTGTGCAGGAGGCAACGGACTGATGTTTTTCTCATACATCAGTGTTTCTCTCCTCTCTTTCTCCCTCCCTTCCCTTCTCTCTTAAAAATAAATAAACTCTTTAAAAATAAATATAAAAATGGAAAAAAGAGACAAAATTGCCCACAGTCTTAACCATCCAATTATACTGATTCCACAACCACATACACCACAGTAATATCATTGTATTATTTTTGTTTAACCCGGGTGCATTTGCAGAGAAAAAGCAGCATAGCAAACCCTTATGTAAAATACTTACTCTGTACTAGGTAATTTAGTAAGAGTTTTATGTGATGTGCTAATTTAACCTTGAACAAAACCTATGAGGAAGCTTCTATTACTTTTTTCTGTTCTGTAAATGAGAAGACTGAGCATCAGAGAGGTTTAAGTAAGCTGTCCAAGGTCACAGCTGGTATGTGACAGGGTGCAATATTAGCCCAGGCAATTTGGCTCTGGAATCTATGCTCTTAATCATTATATTTACTTTCCAGAATGCACACATAAGTTTGGACTTGGCTCTCTTCGGTAACATTACATCATATATATATATATACTTCCATATGTGCATGTGGTTACATAGACTTTACAACAACCATTTTAAGTATTGTATACTATTTCCATAAAATTATCATAATAATTCAAACAACCATCGCTCCAATATTGGATATTGAGTTCCTCTGTTTAAAATTATAAATACTCTATAATAAATTATTCCACAAATATGATTGTTTTCAAGTAATTTTGCAGAATTTCCTTGGCATAGACTCCCAGAAATGATATTTGTAGATCAAAGAGTAAACATTTTTATGGCTCTTGATACCTATTTCAAGAATGATTTACAAAAGAGCTATTCCAATTCACATCATTATTACTACATGAAACCTAGCCAAAATTGGACATTATCTGTTATGTTTGTAAATTTATTAGGTTAAAAATGACCCCTGTCACGTTAATTTCCATTCATTTGATTACTAGTCATATAAAACATGTTCTAATTGTCCTTTTTAAACCAAATTGATTGAGGAATAATTTATATACAGTGCAATTAATTATTTTTAGGTATATGGTTTTGGCAAACGTAGCCACTACCTCAGCCAAGATACAAAATATTTCTTTTACCTCAAAAAGTTCTCTTATGTCCCCTTGCAATGAGTCTCCTCCCCAGGCCCTCAGGCCCTTGCATCCTCGAATCAGGCTTCTGATCCTGCAGTTTCTCTCTTTTTCAGAATGTCATATAAATGGAAGACGTGGCATGCATGATTCCTCTGGGCCTGGCTTCTATCACTGAGCATGAGGATTCTGAGATTCAGCCACGTGGTTGCATAGATTAGGTGGCTTGTTCCTTTATCCGGCAGAGCGATGTTCTATTGCATGAACGTTTCACTGTTTGTTTATCCGGCCACCAACTGATGGACGTTTGGGTTGTTTCCTCTCTGGGTCGTTAACAATGAAATAGCTAAAATTATTTTCAAACAGGTTTTTATGTGGATTCTCACCACCTTTTGGGAATTTTTGTCCAAGTAATTTTCTTTACTGGTATCTTAGGGTTTTTTCTTTTTTATCTGTTTTTATCAGCTTCATGGTGAGAATGTGCTTACCCATTCCTCAAACATATTCTTAACACAGAACTTATGCTAGTCTTTAAAATTGTTTTTAACTCATGCTCTAAATTTTAAAATGTTGTGAAACCAGCCAAACGCTTCCTTTATTATTTATTCTGTTATTCCTATGTTTATAAAAATATTCCCGTTTTAGAATTTTGGTAAGTATTACATTGTCTTTATTGGGCGGGTGGTTTGAGTTTTCATATTGAATTTCTATTCACTCGGAATTGATTTTGATTCATAAGGTAATGTCTTTAATGTTTAAGTACTATATGCTACTATTTGAAAATATTCTATTACAGAAGTTCATAAAGTGTAGTAAGTAAAGGAAGTCTACACAAAAGACATTATTTAACACACATTGTCATTTTTGAGGCTTTAAAGAGAGAGAATTAGCATAGGATGTAGTTTCTGAGTAGCTTTTAGAGGAATTAAAGATCAGACAGTGTATTAGTTAGAGTTCTCTAGAGAAATAGAACCAATAGAAGATGTATATGTATATGACGTATATGGCAGTTATTATAGAAAATTGGCTCACCCAATTACGGAGGCTGAGGAGTCCTGGGATCTGCTGTGTACAAGACGGAGACCCAGGAAAGCTGGAGGAGTTTCAGCCTGAGTCCCAAGGCCTGAGAACCCGGTGTAAGTCCCACTCCCAGGGCAAGAGAAGACCAGTGCCCCAGCACAAGGAGTCAGGCAGAGAGCGAATCAATCCCTCCCTCTACATTTTGCTGTTTTAAGGAGTAGATGATACCCACCCATATTGGGGAGGGCACTCTTCTTTACTCAGTCTGCTGATTCAAATATAAATCTCATCCACAAACACCTTCACCGACACACCCAGGAATGATGTTTAACCACATACCTGGGCACCCTCTGAGCCACTCAAATTGACACAGAAAAGTAATCATCACAGATGGGTAATTAAGTAGAAGTTCATGCAGGACAAATACTTCTGTTTCTATCAGGACTTATAGTCTCTGCAGCCCCAGCATTTATGGCACAACCAGGAGGGCTGAAATGTTGATTGGAATTTCAGGCCTTGTCAAAAACCATGTACCAGTTGGCCTGACTGCCCGTCCGCCTGGACCAGAAATAACCAGGCCAAATCTGCCGTTAATAATTTGCCTGATCTCCTAAACATGATCACAGTCGGTATAAGAGACATGTTAGAGAAGATCTCTGTCTCAGCTCACACCTGCAGCCACTCACATTCTTTCTGCCCTCTGGCCACACCCACGGAGTAAGGAAGTTAGCAGCAGTGGAGTAGACTCTGGCTACTGGCCCACTTCGCTGCTGGCAGGGAGAAAGCAGGAGGAAGGGAGGGAGTGAAAAATGGTGCACCAGCCATGCCTACTGGTCAGACTGTCCTAATCCATGTCCTGTTTCTCACCAATCTGGTTAGTAGAATGTTCTTGCTTTGGAGGGAGGATAGGAAGGAAGTGAGTAGGAAGGTGAGGAGATGTGATTGGCACTTGGGGATTCGGAACATAATATCCCTGTGGTTTGGTTGAGACTCTCTCCTAAGGGTCTTCATTGTGGTTTTGGAGTCAGACACAGGTTCAAGTCCTAGTTCTACCACTTACTACTAAAATTGCAAATTTGTAAATATATTTCCATGTTTAAATATATCTACAGGGAAGAAACACTGCATAATTAAAGGAGGGAGAATTACCATCCTCTTGGGAATCAACTGGAGGTGGCAGTAGCAGCAGTGGCCAAACTCTAAGAAGATGATGCTGTCTTAACAAGGCCAGCTGGTGTCCACCTTGCTGTATGCCGACATTGTGCGCCCTCTTGACCTCCTCATGCAGCTCTGTAAGAGAGATATTTTTAACCAGCTTTACTGATAACAAACTTGAGGTTCAGGGGACTTAGATAATTTTTCTAATAACCATACACAGCTCTAAGGAAAGTGAATTGGGGTTTGAATCTAAATCTGTCAGATTCCACAACGTGAGTTCTAACCTTGACACTGTACTTAACCGCACTAGTGGGGGCCGCTAGGTCACTTCACCTTCTACTCTTGGGGTTTTTGCTTTCAATGCTAAACATTGGAGGGTCTCATTTTGTTTCAATAAGGGGGGTTGTTCCCTAACAACTCCCAAATCCCCACTAGAATGCACGCTTTCTGTATAGGTCCAGAAATACTTGTTTCCCTCTACTTTTCTCAATCGTGTGATGTGTTATTTTCACTTTTCATGAAAGAGATCTGTCACATGTTACAGGACAGGCCCTGTGGGTGGTTCCAAGGCTCCCTGTCAGCTCCACCACTGTAGCTGGTATCTCTCCTGTGACCTTGGAGTCCATGCTCAGGAACCTTTCCTTCCTGACAAAGTGAAGGGCAGGTCACCTTCTCTATGGAATGTGACAATTTCCCCCCTGCCCAAGGCTGACCTGACCATGGGGAGAGCTGTTCAAGTGGGGTGCTGCAAAAGGAACCTGGGTGAAAGGAATGGAGTTTTGACAGCTTCCATCTCTTGTCCAGTTAGAGCAATTAGGAGTGAGATAGAGCTGCCATGAAGAGGAGAAACTTACATGGGCTGGTTGGAGGAGATTAGGATGTTTGCATAGAGGGCGGTAGGTTACTTGAGGGGACAGAGGAGACTGGACCTCTCGGGTGTCATTTGGTAATTTAATGTTGGCTTCGGAATCCACTGGCCATCAATCTGGATGAGCCGCCCTGATCACTGAGGTCATGTCTTAGCTCCCTGCCCAGCACTCTTCATTTGCTCTCTGTGCACGAGGCCAGGTAGCCTGTTGGTCTTATTGATTTTTGTTGTTCCTGCTCCTGCTTGGCCAACCGCTCCCTTCCACTTGAGGTGGAAAGATTCTAAGGCAGACAGCGGTCTGGTGCTTCTGGTTTATATCAGCATCCGATGTCTGAATTGAGTATCATGCTCCCACAAGAAATATATTGGATTTAGGAGTATGTGGGGATCTGCTCATCTTTACATCTTTTCTACAGTTGCCCCCCTTTAAGGGACACATTATTTGAGCCACAAGATGTCTAGACCCGGAATGTGTAGATTTGCTCTTTACTTGCTATGTGATCTAGACCTCTCTGGGTCTTGGTTTTCTCTCAAGTAAGGGAACTCAGTCCCTTTGGAAACAGTTACATGAAGCTCTGCCGGGCCCTTGGAAGCAGTAGCTGTGAGCTCTGCTGACTGGTTTACTTGGCTTTACAGACTCTGAGAATAGGTGTGTTCACCACACTTAGGTAACTTGATTAATTTTCTAAAGAAAGTGGGGGAATCCACCACTTCAGTGAACCTTCTAGTAATTCCTCTGGTTCATTCAATGGGTTTTACCTGAGCCAGTGATCTCATTTCAGATGAGAAACTGTAGGCCAGCTAGGCAGTTCTATTCTTCCCCGGGTGTTCTCGAATGGTGCACCACGTGACCTGAGCCTCCCACATCTAGGTCTTTCACAGAAAGGTCTGCCACCTTTACCTTCTGACTAACTTCCTTGGCCATCTCCTGGGAACACAGGAAAGGTGTCGCCAAAAACCAGGTTTGGGATATGCACGGTTGGAATTTTTTCACCTCCTTCCAAGCTATTACCATGGCAATGAACATCACCCTTGGGTATCTAGTCAAGAGTTTATTGACCTCTAATTCAGTGTGAGAGAGCGTAGGACCATGGCCTCCTAATTGGCGCTGGGCCTGATTCAGTGGCAGGATGAGCCTGCAGGAAACCTGGGCCAGAGAGAGGCCAGAAAAGAAGCCCACGGTGGCCTAGCTGTGTTGGCTGCAGCTGTCAAATTTGTGAGCCTGCATGAAAACCCCTTTAAAGATGCCCACATAAAACTGAGGGGACTTGGAAGGGGTGAGGGTAGCCCTTGGTGAGGGCTACCAAGTGTTTGAGGACTCCCAGTTGAGCATGAAGTTGCTGAAGACCAGAATATTCTGACCTCTTCTCAATTTCCTTCCAGCCAGCAGGCTCCAGCTCTGACCCGGGGTCAGGGTGCTTATGCTCCATCGTTCCACATCCACCCTCGGGACCCCGGTCAGCTTCTCCTCTCAGCCGCTGAGGTCCCTTGAGGAAGACATTGTCCTCAGCCTGGGCTCCAGGCCAGCACGTCCTCAAAATTGCCCTCCTCTCAGCATTTTACTTAACAACCCAGTCAGCATCCTCTGGCATCTGTCCCTGGAGGTATTTTAATGTTTAATTTAGTTTTAAAAATCAAAGTTGTACTGTATATTATTTAAAGAATTAAACACATCTGCAAAGCTTTCAGAAAATACGCAGCCTCTCCCTGTCATCGACAGCAAGCTTTTGGCTTTTTCTCTTGGTCTTTACCCTCATATCTTAGTGCAATTCTACCGCAGCTGCTTGGCTTTTCAGGGCTGAGCATTTTCTGTTGACTCTGACCATGGAAGACGACGGTTTACCCCCCTTTCCCATCCCTCATCCAACACTGCCACACAGACATTTTTGTCTCCTGTCTTCCCACTACATCATAAGTTTGGTTCGATTGATAAGTAGCGCTTAGGATTTGGTGAGTTCTATTTACACCCGAATTCTATATTCACTTTCCCAGAAAGTATTTTTGTTATCCTTGAAGTTAACCGTAGTTTTGCTTTTACATTTGCTTAATTTTCTGAGCAATTTTTGTGTCACTGCTAAATTCCTAATCTGTTCCCAAGCGTGCAACTTTCTCAATGTCTTTATATATATTAGACATTACATCAGTTTCTTATGCTCCAAAGGGGTCTCTCCTGGAAGCCGACCTGCAGGCCTGTTCACAGCTGTCCTCTCGGGATTTCCGTCGTTTTCTTGAAGATTTCCTTCACCTCTCCTTTCATTGGGTCTCTTCTTTCTTGCATTCTGTGTCTGCCTCTTCCGTGGTCTACTTCCTTGTTTTGGGGAAGTATCTCTGAGAAAGAAGGAATAGGAGACAGATTTTTTTTGAGATCTTCAGTTATAAAAATGTCTTTGATTTTTTTCTTCCCCTTTATTTACCTCATGTGCTCAACATCGAAACCTACACTGGAAATCCTTTTCCTTCAGCTCCCAGTGTTAAGAAAATTGATGGCATTCTGATTCTTGAAACCTGGTATAAAAATTTGCTCTCTGGAATATTTTAAGGTAGTCTCTTTGTCTCCTACCACCTTAGGCTGGGTTCTCTAGAAATAGGTTTTGAGTACATGTGGTTAATGGAGGGATTAATCTCAGGAGAAGGCAAATCGGGAAGGAGGATGGGTCTGGGGAAGGAGCTAAGGATGTGGTTTTGGCCAGAGACTGGCTGTGGCCCGATACCCAGTGCGGCTCTGGAGCACAAATTATACCACAGAGTCCCCTTTTGGGGGCAAGGCTATTGACTTTTGAACCCTTCATCAGTTGGCCATTGGCTGTGAGCTCTCTTGTGCAGGAGCTAGAGTGGTGGGCAGAGACTCCCTGGAGACACAGCTGTCAGTTCCCTAGGGAAGGGGGCTGTGAGCCCGGAGCAACCGGCACTCACGGTAGTTGGCTGCCACCGGCCCAGTATAGGGGATCTGGACCAGACGCCATTGCTGTATTCTAGACAAGTGTTCTGAAGTTCACAGCGATTGCCTTTCACTCTGGAAACTCGTATACCTCAGTTCTGGGAAATTTTTTTCTATTATTTTGTTGATAACGTCATCTTTCACATCTGAATAACCCCTTATTCAGATGCTGCAGTTTCTGGGCTTGTTTTCTGATATCTTATCTGTCTGCTCCTATTTTCCTTCTCTTTTTCGTTTTGTTCTTTCTATCTTTCTCTTGGGTTTTCTTAAGTTTTGCTATCTTATCTTATAGTTTCAGGGACCTCTTCTTTGCTCAGAATATTCTTTGCTTAAATAGTCTCCTGCTTCTCTTTCATGATTGCAATTTCTTCTTTTCCCAAGGACGTTAATAATAAGAGTTTGGGTTTTTTTAAAAAGTTTTTTTCTTTGCCTTCATAGTCTCTGTTGCCTCTGTTTATTGGTTTTGTCCCTAATCTTTTATAATCAAGGCTTCCCCCTACTACATCTGTTTGGCTGCGCACTCATGTTAATCATGGGACACTTACAAGCTGATTGGAAATTCTGAGTCAGTGGGGTTACTGACTGTGAGATTCGTAGACTATTTTCTGGGGAACCCTAAGACATTTAGGTCTTATCTTGTGAGTTTATCAGTTTCCACAGAGAAAGCTCTACTAATCTTTTGCATGGAGGACGGAAAACTGATTTCCAGTGTTTTGGGAGCCAAGTAGGGGGAGATGGGTGATTGAGTTTCAACATGCAGTAAATGTTCATTTGATCCTTCTGTTTGCACCACATACACCGTCTCTACCCTCAGCTGTGGCTGGTGTCCTGCAGTCCAGAGATGATGACCAACCCCCTGTGTTCTTCTAGGGTGGGAGAGAGCCTGCCACTTGGCTCTGTGGGCTAGGAGGAAGGTCACGAAGAGTCTAACTGCCTCTGAAACAAACTGTCACTCAGTGCCCCCTGTTTGAGCCTCACCTCTCCCTCAACTTACAAAAGTGCATGGTGCCTCTAATGTTAACAGGCTTTTGTGGGTTCTTCACTATAAGTTATGGCTCCTCTTCCCCACTTAGGATTTGTCTCTCTCGAGTCTACTGATCAGTAACTATTTGTGCATCTGCTTTGCAGCTTCAAAAATGTGGTTACTGTATCCTCCATGGAATTCTTCGTGTTTATGTGTTTATGCCTTTTTTCATCCTTTTGCTGTTATTTCTGTGGAATTTCAGAAGGGAGTAGACTATAAGGCCTATGTTCAGTCCCACATCTTTAATTAAAATCCCCAACGGAATCTTGTAATCTTTCTGTCAGGGGAAAGAGACTTCTGAAATTACTCTCAGCCCTGTATTGTTCACTTGAACTGTGTTGAGCCTGCCTGCTCCATCAGTAAGGATTGTCCTCAGAATCCAAACTGCCTTTGTAATATGCATCTCATATCAGGTATATAATAATATTTTTTGGCTAAATATTTATGTGACATTGTACATTTAGCATCATCATAGATCCTGAAAGAGCTTATCTAGTTGGGAAAAAAACCCACGCACGGTACAAAAAAAGGTCATTCTAATGTGCTAAAGGAGCAATAATCCACTCAGAGATTCTTCAGCAAAGCATTTTTAAAGCAGCGCATTCAAAACTCCACATTAACATTTCACTAATTCGCATGTTCATCCAAGTCCCCCCGGTCCACAAACGCCGTATGAGAGATGGTGCTCTCACCACACGGCTCTCAGGTTCGCTCCAGTGTCAAGGCGCTGGCTAGAGCTACAGCACCAGACACAGCTGCGGTGGTGGAATGCAAAGTCGTCTCCCACCTTCCCCTTCCCCACAGCTGAAGGCCATGAAAGGACCAGTGCCTAGAACCAGGAGAAAGAGATTTCAAAAGTTAAGAGCTGCAGAAACAATGGCCACCTACACACACTGTCGGTGCCCCTCCCCCATCACCTTGGCATTCACCTCCACACGCCCAGGGCTGCTGGCTGCGAATGTCTGGGATTCTGTTCTTGAAGACATTACCTGCTTGCAGGCCCAAGCTCAGCTTGTGCAGAAGGGAGGCCAGAAATACCAGAGTTCATACCCTTGGGAGTCACACATCAATGACAGATGGGGATGTTACTGGTGGGTAAATTCCCCAGCTTCCTAGTCTCTCGGCTGGGAAAATCTGAGGCGTG
>PVKM010051682.1:0-10408 GCA_004027735.1 Carollia perspicillata
AGCAGCTGCAAGAGAGAAAGAAAGATCCTCTTCTAGAGGCTTTCGTCAGAGTATGACTCTGTCAACATCTTGATTTTGAACTAGTAACCCCAAGAACTGTGAGATAAATTTCTGTTGTTTTAGGTCATCAACTTTGTGGTGTTTTGTTAGGGCAGTGCGAAGAAAATAATACAGCTAGTATGTTTAGACTGCTGTATATTTGTTACTTGGGGTTATCACTAAAATGGAACCAGTTTATGTGAGAGAATAAAAACAAATGTGATATTTAAGGATCTCCTCTGCTCTGTAAGGTACTACATGGTGTTAATTGTCTCCCAACATGGCACGCAGCTGAAATGCAAGCTCCTTGAAGTGAACAAACACGTGAGAGAACATGGAATTACAGGTTACCGGTAAGAGTAACTTAAGGAATGTAATGCCCTTTGTTACCAAATGTCTCGAAACTGGGAGCAAGGTCTCTTTCGAATCATAAAAAAGTGTCAATACATTTTTACTTGGAATCTATAGTGACTGGAGGATATTAAATAGAAGATAATAAATTCATCTATTCACTCATTTATTCATTATTCCCTGTTTCACAAATACAACAATGAACAAAGAAATGAAGGTCCCTTCTGGAGATTATGTTCTGTTGATATAGAGCAGAAAATATACAAAAGAGGACACATCAGATAATGCTGTGGGAAAAAATTTAGTAAGATAAGAAAATGGAGAATAGTGGATGGGGATTGTTCTTTTAGAGGTGGGGTGTCAGATGAGGTATTTTTCAGAAGGAAGCATTTGAATGGAATGAGGGAATGAGCTATATATATGGATCTAAGTGGTATATATTTGTATATGTACATATATTTATGTATGTATGTGCATATATATGTATATACATATCTATATAATCTGAAAGTAGAGTGATTGAGCAGAAGTACACCGTAAGGTGGGAGGAAGTGTATTTTTGGAATAGCAATGAATATAGAATATGGAGAGGGGTAGACACATGTGACATGGGATCCAGGAGATAACTGGAAACCGGATCATGTCAGCTATGAAGGCCATTGTGGAAACTTTTGTTTTCCTCTGAGTGAGCCTGTTGATGGGTTGTAAGCAAAGGAGTAGTTGATCTAATGTAGGATTTTAAGAGTCCTTATGGCTTCTTTATAGGGGATACACCCTGTGAGCAAGGGTAGAAGTTAATACACTAGTTAGGTGGAGATGGCAGTAATCTGTCTGAAAGTCATGGTGACTTGAACTAGTGTGAAAAGTGGTCGGAATCCAGATGTGTTCTGAAAATGGAATCCAAGATTGGCAAACGCAGTGTGCAGGTAGACCTGAACTGAGTTTGTCAAACTAGTAAAGGTGGTGAATTGGGAGCCAAAAGGACAGCATTTCATACCTTTTAGAAGCAGTGTGGGCTTAAAGAATTGGAAATTCTTTGCAAGAGGAGAAAATGAAAAGGCAATAGAGGAGATTTCAGAGTTTGATGGGACCCAGTGTATGTCAGATATGTTGTGTTGTGGAGGTTGAGCTTATCCTGAAGATGGTGAGGAGTCATTGAAGGATTTTTGAGAAGGAGTGAGACATTATCACAGTCATACTTTGGGATGCTAATGCTGACAGTAGAATGAACAACAGAGTGGGGAGAGGGTAGGGTTTGAGGTTAGAGACCAGGTTGGAGATTTTGCATGATCACATCTGAAAGATGATGGTGGCAATGGCACTGGATATAGGAATAGATAGATGAAATACATTTAATGAATGGATGTGGCAAAGCTTAACATTAGTTAAATATAGAAGGGGAGAGAGGAGAAAGCAAGGATAAGTTCAAATTTTCTAACTTGGGTAATTGGGCTGCGGTGGGCCATGACTAGGCTTGTCCACAAATATGTAGCTCCTAAGAGACCATACACAGAAAACTGCTGGTAGCAGAGGCATAGATTAAAGAAGGCTGCTCACATTCTGGCACAGCAAGTATCTCAGGGCCTGAAGGCCTAGATTTGGTGGCCTTATATGATAATGTGTTTCAGAGAGCTGATGTAGCAACAGGTAAAAAGACAGTGATTCCAGAGCTCTCTGTTTGTCTGACTTGGCAGACATCTTCCCTATGGGCAGTCAAGAAGATCAAATTTGAACACCCTTCCAAGTTTTCAACCATTACCAGACTTACCATGGGTGGATGATGGTACCAGCAATCAGGTCTCTGGATAGTAATGAAATCAGAAAACACACTGGCATTTGGCGTTCAGGCTGCCTGTCACTACCAAAACCAATAAGCAATGACAGCAATTGAAGCTATATGGATGCTTTATTCAGATGGCCAGCGATTTGAGAAGACAGTGGGTTCACACCCTAAAAGAACTGTCTTTCCTTTTCTTTTCAGGTTAGACTTTTTATAATAGGGAATAAACATGGTGTGGTGAGGGGTTTTGAAATTCAGGGAGAATTAGGTGAAAGAGACTGCAGCATTCCTGTCCTGGGCAGTTAGCTGTTCCCAGGGATGGGTGGTCGTCTGTCTCTCCCTGGAACACAAAGGCCCGGATGCCTCCACTTATCCCTAAGCAGTAATCTCTAGCTGTGCCCCATGAGGCCGGCTGTTTTCCCAGGAGCCAGGATGGGCCTTAGCTGTAGGATCTGAAACAAAGCTTCAACGTATACATTACTTACTAGGCTTATAACTAGTTACATTAAACAACAAATTTCCAACTCTTAAGTCCCCTATCAATAAAGGAGAGATATATTTTTTTTACAGGAGAAGGTAAGAAGGACAGAAAATCTAAGAAGAGATTTCTTGGGTCTGTAATTTACATTTAAAACCTGTGCCCAGAGCCACAAAACGAGGCCCAGCTTCAACTGTACGTATCAATAACATTAGGGGACATAGGCTATCTCAGGAAGAGGTCACAATAAGGAGAGAAGAAAGTCCAGGATTGTTAGGGAACATAATTATGCAAGTTGTTAATGGAGAAAGAAGAACCTAAAAGAGGAAACTGAGATGGAAATAACATCAAGGGAGGAAAAATGAAAAGAGTAGATCTTGGAACCAAGGGAGAAGGTGTAGTTACACAGCTGCAGAGAGGCCAACTGGGGTAAAGAATAAATACTCCCCATTGGATTTTGCAACTGGGAGGTCACAGATGATGTGAGCTTTAATCGCTGTGACAATAAGGTATACAAATCAGATTTCAGTTGGCTAATTAAATGATAGGTGAGACAGTGAGTGTTTAACCCTCTTTTATAGGCTTTTCGGGAAAGTGAGATCAGGTGATGGCTAGAGGAGAATGCAAAATCAAAGATTTGTCATGTTAAAAGATAAACTGAGGCACGTTAAACATCTGATGAGTTTAAATGAACAAAAATCAATTTGAATTGGCCAGCATTCAATCTAGCCAATATAATGCAGCTTTGAGGAGCTGCACCAAATGAAAGACTTTTACAGGCAGAAGAGAGCAGGGACAAGGAGGTTATACTAGCAAAAAAGTGGGTTGGTTATTGCAAGGTTAGTTTCCTCTGGGGAATGGCAGTGGTCTATCAGGCAGATCACACAGTTGGTGCTGCTAAGGTGATTCCTGACTGACTGTTTTAAGTCTCCATTTATGGGGGTGTGGTGTGAGGGGGGAGCAGAGTATAACTAAGTCCTGGTTTGGTGACATGGGGCTTAGCATAAGTGCCCCCATTTTGAGCATGCCGTCCTTTTGTGACAATTATACTTGGCAGAGACTGTAGAAGGTTTGCATGTTGAGATGAGAAGCAAGCCTTAAGCAAGTTTTAAGAGGCATAGTGTGAAGATACTACGGATAGAATAAACTATAGAGTGAGGCATTGAAGAAAGCAGACATTTCTACTATTGTAAGGTTTAGATTTCACCTGGTGAGTTTGCAGGAAGAATATTTGCACCTGGTGTTAAAGTTATTGTTGGGAGAGTGGTTTTATGTAATGGTTTAAGTCAACTAAGTCTAGGCTACTAGGAATTGAAGCAGGGAGGAGGGCATTAACCAATTGAAATTATCCCTTCATCCTCACCAAAGGTGGGAAGTCAAAGTGAGAAAATGGTAATGCGGCAGATTGTGAGTGTTCTATTAATCGTGGTTCTCTTCTGGAAATTCTGAAAATGTGTATTAATATGAAAACCCCGAAGTGTCTCAAAATCAGATTGCTCATTACCAGTTCTAGGAAAACTTGTCTCAAGTAGAACACTTTAGAAACTAGGCAAAGAGGTCATAAGAAAGACAAATCAGTAATTCAAAGTCTCTTCATGCCCCTTAATGAAGGAAGGGGCTACAGGAAATTCATGGCACAATAGAACATGATTCAGACAGGTTATCAAGAGCCCACGAAATGCAGCACCTCTGAGATGTCTTCGAATAGATTCTATAAATGCTAGAGTCTTAGGAGAAAAGGGAAAAAGAAGTGCTAGAAAAATATCTAGTGATCTCTGAGACAAATAGAGCAGACCAATTCTGTGACTGATTTCTTCCTTATTCCATTTTCAAGACAAATGCTACTAAATGTGGGCCCATTCAGTCAACAATGAATTCCTATGATCATGTATCTATCTTAAAATATGCTTTAATTTTTTTTCACTTACCTTCACTTTTCGTACTTACATTTTCTCCTTCACTCTTTTTCACAGAGCTTTGAAGCATGAGCCCTTGTGGCCAAGAATCTAGATTTCAAATAATAGCTCTCTACCCTCCTTCAGTGCAGTATTACTTTTCTTTCTTCAGCTGTCCTCTCCCAGCCCCTCTAGACGACTTGCCCTTTGCACCTTTCAGGCCATCATTAGTCATTTCAAAGATTTCACAGAGGAATGATAAAGGAAACTGTTATTTGAAGGAGTTGCGGCTCTGCATTATTTTCTTGGCCTTGACAAATACCCGTCGGTAATGAAGACTTCAAAAGGCCTTCATTAGGGCCTCAGAAAGGAACAGCGGGAAAGTTAATTACCTGGAGCCAAAAACCCTATTTTCCCTTTAACAACCCAGGGCTGCATTTTAAAGGCAATCAAAGGGAGAGCTGTTTGGCAAATAGTCAGGCTTTCTTGAAATGCTGAGTGTAATTAGATGCTCTCCTGTCTGTCATTAAAGACAAATTGTCTGGAAATGGCTCACATTTGAGTACTTCACTGTGTCTTCAACCTTTATCGTAATTATATTTCCAATATTGACCGAAATATTTTCAAGTGAGACATGGGAGTTTTTTCCCGAGGATAATTGCCTGGTAATGAATTACTGCTGCTTTTAGGAAAACTTGCGCTATTTATTTATTTATTTTGCCTTCACTTTCTTTCAGGGATTTTGACATTTGCAATGCAAATACACTCAGAAGAAGTCTTCCATGAAAAGAATCATCCATCCCTGATAGTGGCTAATTTTGTTTCTAATTGGCGGGCTGTGAACCGTTCAGAGAAAAAACAAACAAAAAAAACCCCAGAAACTCTCAACCCTGTCCAATATCCACTGGTTTGAAGGAAACCCAGATGTCGTTAGCAGTCAGTGCTTCCTGGTGAGCCATAAGGATGGAAAAGGCATTTTGAACGTCTAGAGCGTGTTTTCAGACCGTGATGTCATCAGCTTCTCCCATGCTTGAGAGCAGTTAACTTCATTACATTGTAACCTCTTTAACGCACTGTTCCTAGGCAGTCACTAGTCACCCTACGTAAGACCAGGAAGCCCAGAAAAAAGCGCCAAGATTCAGGCTCCTGACCCTATGGTGACACTGATTTACACTCGTCTGCTTCCTTTTCAAACTGCCTCTCGTGCCTGTTCACAGTGAAGCAGGCATCGCTCTGTCTGTGTCTCCAGTACCGTTTCAGTACCTCCATTCTAAGTGCTAGACCTAAGCGGGCTGAGGAGAAGATTTTTGCTCTGAATTCGAACAAAATCATATAGATGTGTTCCTTATTATAAAGTTCAGAGCGTGTTTTTATAAGAAATGATTATCATCATTATAACTGAATTACTTCAAGAGCAGATATCAAATCTATTTATAGGGATAGTAGCAGGATCCCAATGCTCATTTCTGTGTTGTCTGTTTAATAAAACTTCTACTTGAGAATAATAATAATAAACTATAAATAACTTAGTCATTAGTTTTTTAGAGGTTACTGGATGCTGGGGACTGTACTGCCTCCGTTTATGTATTTTCCATTCAATTTTCCCAATAACCCCATGAAACAAATATTAATCTTTTGTAAACAAGGAAACTGAGGCTTGGAGATATTTTCCCTGGACCTACAACTAGTAAATCGCAGAGCCAAAAATATAAGCTACATATACTTTCAAAGTCATGCTCTTTTAAGTAGACAATTATCTAATTTTCTAAACATTCTATGCTATTATTTTCTCCTCTTTTGAAAAGGATGGTATAAATCTATAGAAGTACAACATTGGCAGATCTCGAGAAGCTAAGGACATGAGATTAAGCGAGACACCTCCTTTGTTAACACAATGGAGCATAACTACATGGCTTGTATTTAATGTATGGTCCTGAAAGCATAGAGAAAATGTAGAGGAGAGGTGTGCAAAGCCACTGCCCCTAGCTGATGCCGTGTGCTTACACACAGTGTTCATGGATCTGTCATGAACATATCGCCTATGATTTCTTTCAAAACAAAATTGTGTAGTGCTCCAGAATACACCCGTGGACAAGGATTATTTTATGCCGCATACATTTGAGAGTCAGGACATGTAAGAAAAGCTTTATCTGAACTTCCCTTATCTGCCTGAAAGCACAGCCTCCCAAAGGGATTGAGCTATAGGAAGGGCCCCACGCTCGGAGCTTCACAACCAGGGAAGACCGGCGCTATCGGTGAGACACGAAGTTGGCACTGGGATAAGAAATCGCCTGAACATAAATTGTTACATAATTATCATGTCTTTCATCTGTTCTCTTGGAGGCCCATTTATCTTTCCTAAAAGTGAATCGTTTTCCCACAAGTGCCCTTTCTCCTCCACCCTTCCCCTATTAAGGTGGTATATAAGCCCCAAATTCTAAATGCCTCCTTTCTTCACATTTTCTGGTTCTTGTTAATACACATGAATAAAGCTTTGTCTCTTCTCTTGATAATCAGTCTTTTGTCAGTTTAATTTTCAGGTCCTCAAGAACCTAAGAGGGTTGAGAAGTTTTTTCTCTCCACAGAAGCTATTTCAGAATAGTTGCAATGGAGATTCTGAGACCTACAAATCTTAGAATATTGGCCAACTGGCATTTCAGAGAAAGTTTGCTTGACACCTAGGGAGGCTGAAAGATTATTCAGAAAGGGGATATAGATATTCACTACCTTCTAGCTCATTTCACAAAAAACATGAAGTTTATATGAAAGGATACAACTACATTATCTACTTGCAAATAACCACATCGATGATTGAGAAAATATGTAAGCATGTTTACTGCCATGTTGGCCGTGGGGACCCCAGAAATTGAGAATCTAGACAGCTTTCCTTGTCTTAAAAAAAAGCTACTGTACCATTGTTGTAAGCTTTCTTTCTATCAAATGTGCTTTATTTAAGCTCCAATCAGATACACAGAGTGTGGTGTATATGTGACACAAATTTGAATAAAAACAATCTGGGAAATTATTTTTGTTTACTTTCTATTTTTAAAATTTAAGGTTTGATTACCTAATAAGAGCTATGCATGCTTCTCCTTTTGTGAATTCTTCAAATCTCGATAACCTTCTCATAACTATTTGTAAACACTGTATATATGTGAATATTTGCTTTTAATGCTGTATGCTTCTTTCATAGAGAGATAGAGCACAGGTTTTATGTATATCTACAAACCCATACACACATGTATGAGGTCTGTCCAGAGACAGCAAAACTATTATTACTATAACAAGAACGGTTGCATGGCATCAACGTAACCTGGCAGCCAAGGAGAGTAGACTGGAGTGTGCATGTGTGAACAATGATGACTTCACTGTACTGTAACTGAGCAAACCAGGGCCCATGCATGTGGTGCCTTGATGCATGACCCAACAATTAGTGTTTGAGGACACAGGTTTTTACTCACAGGGCTGAAACCCCAGAGGGGAGGCCGGGGGCACTCCTGCTTGGAGCTCAGTTCTCCCATGAGATCCAGCACTTCCCTTGCTTCCCAACAGGCTAAAAGCCAAAACCAAGCCCAATAGTTCCCCATATCCTTATCTGTTCTTAAGCCAGCTGTGCGAACAGTTCTCCAACCCCTCTGGAGAGAGTATAATAGTGGGTTTCAAAGTCACCATTGCCTTACAGCATCTCCCTCCTTCAGGATCTGGGGAATGTTGTCCTCAACTTCCATGTAATAGTCCAGAAAAACAAGTAATGAGTTGCATTGGATAATGGTGAAGTCCAGGAAGGCACAAGTCCCAAGAGAGTGGCTCCTCTGCACATCCTTCAGAGAAGCAAAAGTCTACATTCTCAGCATTCCTGAACCCATGCAGCATTCCAGGCATCTATCACGAATCCCAGCTTGGTTTGGCAGGTTCTCACAATTCCCAGCTCTGTCAGCTTTGCTGGCATCTTCTTCAGACATGCTTCCCAGCGGGTCTCCTTTTTCCTACTCTAGCTCCTACTTACCATAGACCTGCATGCTTGGTTTGTATACTACAGCCCACACGGCCACATCTCCTCATAGCCTCCTTTTCCTTACTACCCAGCTACATGGCAGAAACCTGACTATAGACTGCATAGCTCCTCACTGCTTTCTTTCTCAGACCTCATGGCCATACCCCCAATGCCTCCTCCCTCATTTCTTCCTGTTTGGAGAAGCAAACATAGCTCCTCCCTTACTACATGCAGCATGGCTGAAACTCTCTCACATGGCTTCTGTCTTTACTACAGACCAGCATGGCTGCTACCTACTCTCTCAGCCTTCATGGCAGACCAGCCTCTCTCTCTGCCCACCCTTCATTTAAATCCTAACACGGAGCTTCCTATGTGACCTCATCTCTGGCCCCTCCTACAATGAGTTACATTTGCCAGTTTCCTCTATGTTCCACCTTCTCTCAGCTGCCATCTTTGATCAGCGCAAGAGTTCTCATGACACTGGGGCTTCCAGGGAGGGCATTCACCTCCCCTAGCTCTGTCCAGAGTCCCTGAATGCTCTGAGTCACCTTTCATCTGGGGCAGTAACATAGACCTTAGCTTGCCCTTTGTTATGCAAAGAGTTTTAAGCTGTATCATCTGCTTCCCCCACCTCCACTCACAAGGGAATTTAGGAGGCCTTCTCTCTCGGGGTCCCATCTCAGTATTAGTCAGTGGGAGCGATAGACGGTCTTGATTGAGCATGTGTTCTGCATGGCGATGGAATTCAAAATGACCCGAGCGAGCAGTACAATGTATCTGCTTCAAATTTTGTGCTAAGCTGAAACATTCCTCTGTGGGAACTATTCAGATGATTCAGAAAGCTGCATCCGTGGGCAACTGGCGATAGGCAGCTTCATTATGACAATGTGCCCGTTGGGGTATCACGTCTTGTGCAAAATTTTTTTGGTGAGACATCAAATCACCCAGGTGACTCAGCTCCTCTACAGCCCAGATTTGGCATCCTGCAACTTCTGGCTTTTTCAAACACTAAAATCGCCTTTGAGAGGGAAGAGATTTCAGACTATTGATGTGATTTAGGAAAATATGATGGGGTAGCTGATGGCAATTGGGAGAACTGTGTGAGGTCTCAATGTACCTATTTTGAAGGGGATTGAGATGTCATTGTCCTATGTACAACGTTTCTTGTATTTTTTATCTCCTTCAATAAATGTCTCTACTTTTCATATTATGTGGGTGGATACTTCTGGACAGGCTAATACACACACATACATACAGTACTTGGAATGGTAGTTTCTTTGGTTTTATTTTTTCCTTTTATTTTATTTTATTTAGAGAGAGGGTAGGGAGGAAGAAAGGGAAGGAGACAAACATCAATGTGGGAGAGAAGCATCCATGGGTTACTTTGTATGTGCCCCTTCTGGGGACCAGACCTACAACCTAGGCATGTGCCCTGACAAGAAATTAAACCAGTGGGAAAACACCCAACCAACTGTGCCACATCTGTCAAGGCAAGTTGTTTTTTAATGCTAGTAATATTTATCTTATTTTTATTTGTGATTTATCAACCACACTTCTAAGAAGTTCTTAATCTACCCCATAACTTTCTGTTAACTAAAATATTCTTATAATATGCTATGGTTTGAATTTTTCCTGTCAGTTATTTATCAATACATATGAAATTTGTATAGGGATTTATTGGTGTGAGCCAATGCAAACACACAGACATACAGGATTGTGCTAAAGTGGGCTTACAGTTGCGAATACATGAAACACTGAAACACAGAGTTTACTTTTGTATTATTTTAATTACTGTATTATTTTCCATATGCACAACTGTAAACCTACTTTCATCCCACCCTGTATTTACTTCCTCCTTATGCCAACCACCA
>PVKM010051683.1:0-10412 GCA_004027735.1 Carollia perspicillata
AATCTTTCTTACCCCAGAAGAATTATCCAGAGAGGTAAGGAGGTTGACACCAGCGGCTACAGGTTTGTTATTTGTGTTTCGTTTGGGTATTTTCCTTTTTGTCTTGTGTTTTTTTTTTTTTTTTTGCTTTCCCGGAGTTTCTGTTGTTGGTGGGCTCTTTCCTTCCTCGGGTGCTCACTGCCAGCACTGGTGGTATATGCTGCAGGACAGAGCCAGCATCGCACCTGCGGGGGTGGGGTAGGAAAGTGTCGTGGCCTCCATAATTATAAGCACCACCATCACATGAACACATACTGTGTTCCAGGCACAAAGACCTTTGCAGGCATCCGCTCTCCCAGTTCTCCCAGCAAGTCCCCAGCAGGTACAATGGTTTTCCTTTACAAATGAGGACACGGAGGCTCGGCGAGATCAAGCACCTGTCCCAATATCACAGAGTCTGTAAGCAGCAGGTGTGGGTTTCACACTCAGGCCGTGTCACTCACAACTGCTGGTTCGTAACCAACGGGCCTCATGACTTAGCCGGCAGCTCTGTGGCAGGGTCTCTGTTCTAACAGGAAAGCCTCAGGTATGAGGGGAGGAGCAAGGCTACCTCTAGGTTCTCTGCTGCACACCTTAGAGCCGAGAGGAGCAGATTCATTTAGCACACTGAGTTCATTAGCACCTCCCAGGCCCTGGAGGACCTTGTCCCAAGGAGACGTCAGCTGATCCGGAACATCCAGTGCTGCCTGAGGCCCTGGTCTTCTGCCCCAGACATCTGCTCTCCCTCGTCGGGTTGAAGTGCCTACAAATGTACACACTTGGAAGACTCACAGGAAAGAATGGCCAGTTCTGTCTGAAACAGTTCCATGTGTCCTCAGCAGGCTAAGAAAGCAGTATCGCTCAAATAAGAGCAAGAGCAAAACAAACAAACAAAAAACCCCCCACCTTTTTCTTGGTAATTTACAAGCTAATTGATGGTAAGTAGAAGTAAGTAATAACAGAAGGAAAATAGCACAAGCACAATCCCGCCATCCGGAGATATTTATGAACATCCTTCCCTATTTTTTCCTTGCGTATTGATCCCTGTGACTTCATACATATATGTAATACATCATGGGGCCATGGTATGCTTACATGTAATGGGGTAAATGGAAGTTCCTGCACTTTGACCCAAAAAGCCAGACATGCTGATGTATGCTAGGGGAGTATAAAATGAAGTGGGCTTTATTCAAGAGTCACCTCAATATGGGTCAGCAGTTTCCAAGAAAAGTCAGTTGGGTCTTGGGGTGGAAAATGCTGGATGAAGTGATTGTCCTGCCCCCCTGGATTTCCACAAAAGAGGGCAGCTGGGGTGGGGAGGTAATGAACCTGGAAATCACATCTTCTCAAGGAAGAGAGCAAGTGCATTGAGCTTGGAGGAGATGGTTGCTGCCTTAAAGATTCAGTGGGCCATGGTGGAGGTGGGGGTGGAGGGTTGGAGAGCATCCATGGGAGAAAAGGCCTGGTGTGGATTTGTTCTTTATGACTCAGAGAGTCAGAATGGGGCCACATGGAGAGAAGCCAGCCTATGGCTCTGAGATCGGTGTAAGAATCTGCTTTCTAATAGAGCCGTCCTCCCCGGGCTCGGGTGGAGGTCTCAGGAGGAACTGAGTTCTGTTCCTGGAAAGGCACCAGCAGAGTGGGTGGCCTTCGGTGTTACTGCCAGTCCTGTGCTTATGCAACTCAGCTGTTCTTAGGTGAATCTCCTTATGGTTCCTGTCCCACCTTCCAGAGCTGGTGAGAATGTGAGCTGTGTGCTCAGGTGGCAGAAGTGGGTCTCAGGAGCCCTCTTTGCAGAGATGCACACGCCAGCCAGGAGATGACAGTTCCACTTGTTGCATGTCACTTTGGAAGGGGAGGACCACACTTGAAAGTTCATAGTTTAGCTCAGTTGGTTAGAGCATCATCCTCATATACCAAGGTTGAGGGTTCAATCTCCAGTCAGGACATATACAAGAATCAACCAATGAATGCATATATAAGTGGAACAACAAATCAGTCTCTCTATTCCCTCTCAAATCAATAAATTTTAAAAAGCTTAATGCTTATTGTTTAGTCATAGGCAAAGTCCAAATGCACATCCCTGAATTTTTGTTTCAAAAAAAAATGCAACAGGCTTTTGTTAGGTCTAGCAAAGAGAGGAGAAGAAGGAACTCTCATTGACTTATACTTTTAAAATGTTTCTGAGGGAAGGGACAAATTTGTTCAGAGGGATTGCAGATAATTATGTAAATACTTCACTTTAAATAGGGGAGCATTAACTCCCCACTTCCTAACTGTGAACAACTTCCGGAGCACGGACCGTGGGAAGAGAAGAGAGAGTCCCCACACAGTGGAGATGCCTGACAAACACTGCCTTAGCCAGGTGATCAGGGTCCACAGAGCAGCCACCAGTCGTGTGGGTGGCATGTCGCACCGATAGGATGTGATGAAAATGGCAGCTCCCCTCTGTGGTCCTCCTCCCCAAAACCTGGAACCTCTCTTGCATCGTTAGGACAACATCAGGCAAATGTAACAGAGGGGCATCCTACACAAGCAGGACTCCTCACTGTCAAGGTCATCAAAAATAAGGAACATCAGAGAAGACATCACAGTCAAGGGACACCTAAAGGAACAGAACAATTGAATGTAGTGATCCTGGATGAGGCCCTGAAATAGAGAAAAGAACATTGGGTAAAAGAATTAAGGAAATCTGAAGAAATTATGAACTGTAGTTATTAATGATATATCAATGTTTATTGATTAATTGTAATAAATGTATCCTACCAATGTAAGATAATAATAGGGACACTGGGTGGGGGGGTGTATTATAAGAACTCTGTACTACCTACTCAGCTTTTTGGTAAATGTAAAACTATTCTAAAGTAACTCTATGACTACTACGACGACCACTAATAAAGCACTCCAAGGGCATTGTCTCACCCAGCCATCTCAGGCAGCCCTGGCCAGTACTGGATGCCAGGGCCCGGGAAGGGACTGTCCACCTGCCCAGGAGGTAGCACTGCCACTCTCTCACACTCAGCCATTATTAGCAGTAACAAGGGAGCGGTGGCCTGGGGGCATTGTTTAGAGTGATACAGACAGTTTAGTTGACACCATTAATTAATGGCTACTGTGGAAAAACCAGTTGGGATTTGTATCTGGGAGAAATCTATCTCTCTGCTCCCTGCCTACCGAATATCACCTCCTTCTTTGGTAAGAGAACCTCAGTGATGCTGTATACAGCCAGGTGCCCAGCTAGGAAGCTGGATTTCCCAGCCTCCTTTGCAGACAGGGGTAGCTGATGAGAAGTGGAAGTCACTGGGTGGAGCCTCTAGGAATGGTCTTTGAAGAGGCCTGTTTGACCCTTGCCCCTCCTTCTCCCGCTGCCTGGAAGAAGGACATGACTGCAGTGACCACACTGTAATTACAGGGTGACCTTGATGACGACAGCAGAAAAATAAAGGTACCTTGGGCTCCTGATGAAGCTACCATACCAACTCTGAGTCAGCTACTGAAGAGTTTCTTTACATGAGAGATAAGTAAACTGAAAAATAAACCTTTAGTTCTGGGTTTGTTTGTTTGTTTTTTAGTTTTATCTGAGTTTCTTGATATGTGCCATTAGTTAATTCAGACTGATTCAGAAACAAAATTTCTGCTGATTAAGGAAACTCTGTGGTCTAAAATGTCTGGAGCAATGGCTCAGCCCTAAAGGTGCAGATGTGGTGTGGTGTGGAGACTTCTGGAGCTCATAATTTCGCAGGTGAGTTGGGAATAAATCAACCACTGCATTAAACAAAGGTCAATCCATGAAGCAACCCAAATACTCCCTAGAATCCATGATCTGAATAGAAACAGACCATAAAAGAGAAGAGATTCCAAGGTTTAGGTTAGGTAACATTAGGGCACATGAACCAGGGATGAGAAAGGCAAAAACCTCTCCAAGATAAGTCCCTGACAATTGCAGTGTCAGGAACGGTGACCTGCAGAAGAAGCGTTCAGGGCCAGGCTCTCACTGACCAGTGAGTGTATACTAAGTGTTTTAGCCTGGGCCTATGCCACCTATATCCATTCTCTCCAAGATTCTAGCCACCATGACTAGATGTATTGTAGTTCCTGGTCTCTTTTGAAAAGAGGTGGGACCGTGTGACTAAATTTTCCTCAAAAGAGTGTGAGTGTGTGTGATGGGTGTCTCTTTGGGCCTGGGCTTTTTCAGAAGTGGGATCACCCCCACCATGCTCCCTTTCTGCTTCTGGGCTGGGTGTGGACAACAGCGGGGTCTTAGGGGGTAGTGGAGCCATGAGGTGAAAGGATTCTCAGTCCCTGAGTGATTGCACGAAAGAGACCCCTCTCATTGACCTGGATACCAAACCGGGACTGTTTTGTGGAACCACTCCATGTTTGGGTCTATTTGTTACTGCACGTTAGCCAAACCTAGCTAATGTAAGGTTGTTTACATATTGCGGTAGTGATCTATTTGGGCACAAGAAATGATGCTAAAGGTGAGTGACATAAAAGCACATTTATGAGCACACAGCTTCTGCAGGCAGCTGAGCTGGCCCCTCTGCTTCAGGGCCTCCCACAGGCTGCAGTGAAGACATTGGCTATGGCTGAGTCATTTCAAAGCTCAACTGGGAGACGATCTCCTTCCAAGATCCAGAGTTGTTGGGACGATTCAGATGGACTGAAGGCTTTGGTTTTTTGTGTTTGTTTGTTTGTTTTTTTTGCCATGTGGCCTTCTATATAGGGCAGCTGGTAACATGGCTACCTCAGCAGAGCAAGCAAGAGCCCCCAGATGGAAATTCCAGTCCCGTGTAACCTAAACTCAGAAGTGAACTCCCACCACTTTTGCCACATTCCATTTGTTAGAAGCAGGTCACTAGGTCTGGCCATGCTCAGGGAGGAAGTACACCAAGGCCCGGATGCCCGGAGGCAGCAATCACTGGGAACCATTCAAATGCTGCCTACTACACAAATTGAGGACTCACAGGAACCCCACTTACATCTGATATTTAATCTGATTGGATTAGGCCCATTTATACAAGGAAACTAAGACCCAGGGAGGTCAAATAGCTTGTCCAGAGTTACTCAGGTCGTCAGTGGCAGACGAAGGTGGCTGGTGTGGTGCCAGCACTCACCACATCACAGTCCAGTCTCCAGGTGCATCCTCTGGGTAATGAGGCTGCCTGGAGACGCAACTAATCACGTGAAATCCTGCCGGAGCAGGGCCCACCCACTGCAATCCCCTGCGGAGTCCCCGTTTCAGGAGTTTCAGGGTGGCTCCCAGCCCCAAAGAGCTGCCTGCAGCGTTAGGAGGGAATCGTTAGGGTGTGTGTAAGACGGAGTGGAAAGGAGAGAGGCAGAAAGGGACAGGAAGAGAGACACGCATGATGAGAGAAAAAAAGAAAGAAGCACAGAACCACAGGGAGAAATAAAGATAATTTAAAATAGAGGGGGAGAGGGGAAAGACATCAAGAAAGAAAGGCAAAAAGACACAAAAAGCGGCAAAAAGAGAAAGGGAAAGAAGAAAGAGAAGGGAAGGAGAGAGCTGAGAGTGGGATCAACAGGCTGGTCACCAGGCGAAATCTTTTCAGGGAAGGAGAAATGCAGGTGGCCGTTCCTGGCACCTGCATACCCAGCGCCCCCTGGTGGAAATTTGAATAACATTCCTCAATGGCATGAGCACCGCGTCCAAGTAACTGGAGAGAACACAGTAAACTGTGGGTGGGGTTTGAAAAGAGAGAGAATCGTGAGCCCTCTGGGTTGCCCACAGCTAGGTTTGTCCCTGGTGTGTGGAGTGGTTGTCGTGATTGCCACGGACGGTGGCAGGGTGTGCAGTGGGGTGGGGTGTTGGTGATCGGATTGTGAAAGAATGGGGCTCCTTGAGGGTCAGGCCCCCTGAAGGCGGCTCAGAGCGGTGTGTCTGCACCCTCTGCCGGCGCCTGACACTGATTTCCGCTGCTCCTTTCCTCCGAAATGAGTTCAGAGAAAAGTCAGAAGCTGTGTAAACTGCAGTGATTCCTCAGGGATGGGGAGGAGGAGCCGGCGGTCAGGGCAGACCTGGGCGGCCTGGTACCTGCCCTGGGCACTCCACCTGGGCTGATCTTGTATCTCCTGGCATCTGAGGGCCTGTGGAAGGTTTCGAACTTTTTCCAGGCGTGGAAACTTTGCGCAGCCTGTGGATGCCTGTGGACCCCTACTTAGAATAACACTTTAGAGATGTGTAAAACAAAGCACATAGAATTACAAATAAACTCAGTTATATAGAAATGCACACATTTTATAATTTAGAAATTATACATATACCTTTTAATTATTGCATCAAATAAGATATAAGTGATGGTTTAATGACTATCATTTCAAAGTTGTATGAGTATAGATAATATTACAAAATTTCTGCTGCAATTACGATTTGACATGAAACTTAATTGTTACTTCTGTTGGTGATGAAGATACAGTACAAAAATACTTTTCATCTACTGGGGTTTGTTGTCTACTGTGAGACTTGTAGGAAATGCTGAATCTCATTTAGAGGTGAAACTAAGGGCATAATTTTTCCCATCCGAAGTCACAGGCTCCCTGAATTCCACAGACAGAAGCTTTAGGAGCCCATGGACCTGAGGCTAAGATTCTGCAGAGGTGGTGGTCCCTCCCGAATCTTAATTTGCCAAGGCACAGCCTGATGCCAGGCCAGGTTCTTGGAGCTTATGTTGCAAGAGGGTTAAAGGCATGTGGCAATCCAAAGAAAGGATCTCCTGGTGACCGATGATAACAGTGGCAATAATACATTTCAGAAAAAGAATGGTGGCCCAGAAGGCTTATGTGTGTACACCATGCAAAGGGCTTTATCTCCTTCAATCTGTCCACCTCAAACCCCATAACCAGCCTGGATGACCTGCAACAGCTCAGAATGGTGCTGATTTCCAGGCTCACCACAGCCAGCACCCATACACAGGTCCCTGGAGAGGCAGGTCAGAAAGGGGTCTGGGCACCTGCCTCTCGGCCTGCCCTGGGAAGTTTCTGCAGGACACTCTCAGTCCAGAATTTGTTCTGGGAACTGACTCTCCCCTGCTGCTCTTTGCTCTGTGTTTCCTTGGGCCAAAAGTACTTGTCTATGTTAGTCTTCTGATGACCTGTTTTCAACCTGGTTTCTCTGGTTTGGCCTCTCATTGAGCATTTGCCCCATAGTGTCTCTCTATCCTTTAGATAGGAAACATTTGTTCCTTCTCTTGGAAACGTGGGACCTGGGGTAGCCCTTCCAGTCGGGGCCTCCTGCTGGCGAAAGAAAACAGTGAGAGTAACAGATGCTGTGGGTGGCCCACCTCTATCCCTCAGGTGCTACACTTCAGAAAGTGTGGGCTGACTTCCAAATGCAATACTGATGCAGATCCTTGTGGCCATGAGACAAATACACACAGACTACAGAAGACCTGTGGAGAAAAAGGGATGGCGTGGCCACTCTCTAAGAGAGAGAGAGGGGGCGGGAGCACCCCCGCCCCTGCCTGGACAAGCTTTTATTGCTCCTCTGGGTACATTACCTGGAGAACGGTCCTCATTTTTTTGCACAGGTTCGCTGCAGGTGATTATCTTTTACTGATAACAAAGGAAAGATGCGAACAAAGGAATGTTGCTAATTACTTCAAAGAGAAGGATGTTACAGATGGTGGGGGCAGTGGTTGAACTGGTTACAGTCCATACTGGGGAGGTTTAGCACAGACTTTAGGAAGTTACAGTAAGCCCTTGCTGCCTCAATTCAGGGGGAGGGAGTTTTAGCAAAAGCCAGTCTCAAAGCAGCCTAGGTACAACGCAGGCCTGATTCACCACGGGAGAACCTCTCCGCAGGTGTGGTGCTGAATGCTGACACTCCCCACTGGTTTTCCATGTGGATGCTAAGCTACATTTCCACACCATGAAAAATGGTTACCTATACAATACTGCCATCTTTTTGCTGGAGGCCACCAACAGCCACCAAATAAGGCCTGACAGCAGAAATATATAAATATCCACCTCCCTCACTGCTCAAATGGGAAAAATATGAGACAATATAATTTCGGAGGCCATCCAGGCCATTTCTCTGAACCTCCCTCATGGGATTAAACTCCAGTTACCCATAGTGGTAGGTGGCTTTATCTGTTGCCTTCCTTGTCCCTTTATAACCTCCTTATTAGTTTCTTTTCTCTCTTTTTTAAAAGATTTTTATTTACTTATTTTTAGAGAGGGGAAGGAAGGGAGAAATAGAGAGAGAAACACCAATGTGTAGTTGCTTCTCGTGTGCCCCCCACTGGAGACCTGGCCTGCAACCCAGGCATATGCCCTGACTGAGGATCGAACCTGCGACCCTTTGGTTCGCAGCCCGTGCTCAATCCACTGAGCTATGCCAGCCAGGGCCTTATTTATTTCTTGAAAGTCCCAAATAAACAACCTGTTCTTGAATCTTTGTCTCAGCATCTGTCTCTGAGGGAAACTGGGCCACAACCCCATCTGGAAGTCTTGTATCTGGGGGAAAGATTGTGGTATGGTCCAGACTCCTTGGCTATTTGAGTAGGAGAAATCAGTTACCCTCGGACCCCAAACCCAGGCCCTGACAGGCCTCTATAGACATTTTGCAAGGGGTCAGCTCTTTTTGGGGTCTTTCTAAGGCTTCCACACATGTGGTCATCAGCTGAGGACACTGCAGGTATATCTATGGATCAGGAAGAGGGTTCCTAATACTTACACCTTCTCCAAGTCTGGGATAAGAATCTCTCTCCTCCTCCTTGTCTTCAGAGACACTGCTCCAAGTTCTCCCTGCAGGTTAGCTAGTGAAGACCCCTCCTTGAGTTTAGGATTTTATGAAGGATAAAAGCATCTAGCTTCTAGCACTTCAGGTAATGACAAGCCCTAATTCTCCCCTAAGGCAAAGCTGTAGCTCACCTGCTAGAAAATACAGGGGAGGGCTGGGGCCAGCTAGGCAAACGATGTCCACATCTGGGTCATGTCCTCCAGATACACTGCTCAGTCTTCAGAGCACAGAGCAAGGATGAACCCTTATGGCTACAACCAGAGTCTCAAGGTCTGTAGGAATCCAGGGCTGGTTAATTCTGTCCTCCAGGGGACCCGCGAGAGGCCAGTTACTGTACCCATGGCTCACAGGCAGGCATGGCCAGGAAAACACTTGCCCCTCCTAAGATTTCTGTTAGGACAGGGGAATGTGTTCCAGAAGAGCTCTAGGTCTAAGTGTACATAGAATTCAAGGCCCCACAGACGCCGAAGAGAACCTCAGGGAGGACACCACTGTGTGAGAGGTTCGATAACTCTTTTTGCCTTCCAGGCTCTGCCTGAGTCTGAGAGCGTCCTTCCCAAAAGCTTCAGGAGCAAACACTGCGGTAGTGCCACCTAGTGAGCAAGACACAGTGTCACAGTCGAGAGGATCCTCAGGCAGGGTGAGGAACCTCTAGCTTCAGGGGTGGGAAATGGCTGGCAAGCCCCCTTCGCGTTCCCCTCAGCTCGACTGCAAACGGCCCTCCTCCTGACTCCAGGCCCCTGGCTTCCTTGCTCACAGAGCTTTTACTTTAAAAACTTGTCTTTGGAAATCCTTCTTCTGCCCCCTTGAAATGTGTAGAAATCTCCAGCCTCTTGCCACTTTTACCACACAGGGAAATCTTTCTCAAGGTCCCGGGAGCCGTCCCTTTGAACCCTGATCATCAAGGGGGGCAGTGCCATTATGGCCCAGTGTCCAGGGGAGGGGTTTCGAGCCTAACGTAGATGGCTGCCAATTAGGAAACACAGATGGCCCGATCACAGAGAAAACCATTTGCAAAACCAGGACTAACGCAATGTGCTAAACACATCCCGTCGATCAACCTCCCCGTGGCCGCCGCCCGCAGCACCCTGCAGAGCTCTTCCACCTGCTCGCCCCAGCACTCCAAAACTCTCCCAGCCTCTGTTTCGGCAGCGTGGAGTTCAACCTCTCTCTCCCTACTGCAGTGGTCTTGAACAAAGTCTTCCCTGCCGGTTCAGCTTTGTCTGATACAATTTTTCTTTGACACAGCTCTTCTGAGGCCACCTCCTAGGGCCCGTACTCAGCCCCAGGCGGCTCTAGGATGTTTCAGGAGCAGCAGAGCCCCGACTCTCCTCCTCCCGTCCAGCAGGACAGACGGCTCTGTCCATACCTGGCTCTCCTAGGCTTCTCCTGCCCATCCCCTTGCCTCAACTCAGGCTGCTGCCTGGGGGGGAAACCTTTTCTGCCCAGGGTATTGAAGTCACAAACAGAGCTTATGGGCTGCTCTGGGAGAAGCTTTCATTGCCTAGCTGCTCATTGAGTCTCTTTGTTTCTTTTCCCTTTTAAGCTGCCCTCTGGGGAGTCCTCAGGGGTGAGAGTGAGCGCTTCCCATCCGACCTGGAGGGCCAGGCTTCGCTGCAGGCTTCGAGCGCAG
>PVKM010051684.1:0-10411 GCA_004027735.1 Carollia perspicillata
GGCCGAGGTGGAAGCCACAGAGTCCTCTAAGTCTGCTCTTGTCTCCGGAGTCACCGAGCGTCATCCTGAAATATCTGATGGGTGACACAGATCAGCCCTGTTCAGGGGACGGGGGTGGGGGGCTGCCCCGGGCACAGAGGTGGGGACCGTTGTCACGTCTTGGACGACAGCCACCGCACAGCTAGCTCTCTCCTCGTCCCTGGGGCCTCTGATTACACTGCACAGTAGGCCCCTTGACCTCGTCCTGCGGGTCACCGACACCCCGGTTTCTCCCTCCTTTCCCCTTTGCCCTTCACTTTGTAGCCTCTCCGTTGCTGTGTTCAAGGTCCCCGGCCTTTTCTGAGTGTCTACTCAGTCACCTGTCCCACCCAGCGACTATTTCATTTCACGAATGTATTTTTCATCCCTCGAAGGTTAATGTGGTCGAGCTGGTTGGCAGTGTCCTTTAAATCACCCATGTCCTCAATTTTGTCTACTTTTCCCACCGGTTAACGGAAGGGGCACTGGAATCTTCCACTGGGGCGCCGACGTGCTCCATCCCGTTCCCGGCTCCGGCCGCGTTTGCTCAGTGCGTGTGGAAGCTGTCGGTCGGCGTGTGCATTCGGAGGGTCCGCTGGCCTGCTCAATGCGGTGAGACGCCCTCCTTGTGTCTTTTTCCATCTTCCTGCTTTAACCCTATTTGTGTGTTTACATCTAACATGGGTTTCTCATGGACGGCACACATGCACAGATCTGTTGTCCAGTCTGGCAGCATTAAATACGTTCCTCTGAGTCGAAACCACCGCGTGTCCCTTTGTCCTACATTTTCAGGGTCCCACTTGTATCTCCCTCTCATTTGTCATCTCAGGTGCATCCTCTGTGGTCAGCGTGGAGAATGACTTTCATTTCACAGCTGAGGACACGGGGCCCCAGGACGGGTAGTGGACTTTCTGGCCTGAGGCCCCCCCGCCATCCGCAGTGCTGTGGGGAGGGGGCCCTGGCTTCCCACGCGGCCCTCCACCTTCACACAGACAAATGGGTTCACGGGGGCCTCCGTGTGTTCCAATTAGATCCATCAGGGGTTCCTTAGCCAACCAGTCAGAGGGTACATTTTCTTAATTGATATTGAAATGAATTTCCCCAAAATCACAGAAGGACGGATCGCCCTAGAATTAGGTGGCAGCTTGCACCTATTGTTAAAAAGGGGGAAAAAAAGAGTCTTGTCAACTCCTGCCCACGGTGGCCAGCCACAGAGCTCGGGGAACAGGAACCACTGGGGGAGGGCGGGGGGTGTGTGTGTGCTTCTCCGAGAAAGCCCTCCCGGCCGTCCGGCTTGCGGCCGACACGGAGCACAGAGGGACACTGAGCTTGCTGAGCGGGGGGTCGAATATCAAAGGTGGTGTGTCCCGCCTGAGTGTGGCCCCATCTGGACTCCTGTCCCCGTGCCATGGGTGGACGGGGAGGGTCCCCGCCCACCCCTCCCGCCCACTCCCTGCTGGCTCGGGCCAGCCCAGGAAGCCACCTGCACGTCTGGGAATGACCGGCTTCCTCGGTCCAGAGGCAGCGAGAGGCTGCGGGCGCCTCCGATGGGTTTTCTAGTCAAACGCTGGGAGACTTTAATCCACGAGGACCCCCAACTGCATAGTGGGCCTCTGTTAGGCACAATGGGGTACGAAGGTGAACCCCACCCAGCCCCGGGGGACCGGCCATCGTGTGGTGGGGATACACGTGAGTGTGTGAACACCTGAGGCTCAGGCACGAGAAACGGTCCCCTCATTGTCATGTGACATTGGGGACAATGGAGGCTCGGGGGTCCGAGAAAGGATTCGGGGCAAGTTCGAGGGGCCATCGAGACGCCTCCCCCGGGCTGTGCAGGAGGTGGCTCTGTCCAGGATCGGACGGCGGCCTGCACCCCGTGTCCAAAGCAGGGGGAACCACCTTGTACCTTTCCCTCTCCCGTCTGTGGGACAACGTGAGCCCCACACACGGTCTCACACACCTGCCGTCTCATTGCTTGTCTCCAGCCATCCCGTCAGATCCCACGACCCCCATTTTACAGTGGGGGAAACGGAGGCTGGGGGTCATGTCAGGCACCGTTGCAAAGGACGGCCTTTCTGATGAGCGTCTGCATCTCAGATGCCAGGTGGGGGTGGGGTGGTCTCCCGGGGATGGAAAGCGATGAACGCAAGGACATGGCCAAGCGAGACCCAGGCCGCCGGGACCCTCCCTTGTGGTGTTCTCCCCATTGCCGTGCGCGTGCCCCGGGGGCTCGCTTCTTTCCTGAGGAGAGATGCCACTGCGCCTGAGCTCTGCCTGGCATCCAGCTTTCCCCGTGGCATTAGTCTGTGGGGTCGGCTGTGTGGTGGGGCAGCATGGGGGACTCTGATGTAGGGTGAGGGCTTAGGGATGGGCAGCTTCTCCTGCTCCCAGGCAACTGGGACTAACTGGCTCCCACACTTGGTGGACATCCCCACCTGTGCTCAGCAGAGGCTGCTGGCTGGGGGCTGGGGGAGGCGATGGGGGGTGCTGTTCCCCACACCCTCCACCTTCCCTTCCAGACCCTGGAGGGACAGCAGGTGCCCCTGTCTCCAACCACGGGGTGGAGTGCCTCCAGGTGGGGATGTCTGGAATTGCAGGTTTGGAAAGCCGGAAGTAGGCCCCTGAAGAAGGGTTCTCCGAGGCCCCAGTTTCAGACCCTCGCTTGCCGGTCCTTCCCCAGGTTCGGCAGCAGCTGCCTGCCCCACTCCATGTGGGCCTCGTGGAGCTTCCTGCTCAGGGCCACAGTGTCCAGGCTTCAAGGCTGCCTCTTCCCTCTGGAGCCACAGGTGACCAGGACCTGGAGAGCCTGCCCAGCTGCTCCCTTGTGGTCATCAGGGGCATCAAAGGGCAGGAGTCCCCCAGACAGACACCTCCTTCTGCAAGGAGCTGAAGCTGCAAGGAGAGAGGGGAAGGGAGGGAGAGTAAGAAACAACAATGCGTGGTTGCCCCTCACGCACCCCCTACTCAGGGGCTGGCCAGCAACCCAGGCATGAGCCCTGACTGGGAATCGAACTGGTGACCTTTTGGTTTGCTGGCCGGTGCTCAACCCACGGAGCCACACCAGCCAGGTCGATATGGCCTTGAAATAAACAAATCTTATGATTTGGTCAACTTTTAAAGCACGTCCTTTGTTATGGTTTCTTTCTCATTCTCAGTGACTGCGTTTGAACTCGGTTTGCATTTGTAATTCAGGGTGCTGTTTCTCAAGCAGGCCCCCAGGTCCCACCCCGCCCCTTTCCCTCAGGGGCTGGGCTGGAGGCCTGGGTGCTGGGTTACGGCTCTTCCCACAGGCGGTCTGCTGAGAAGAGTGTTTCCCATCCTCCTAAAAGGGTGAAAGCTGTCGCAGGTGTTCCGTTCCCGGGTCCCAGGGTTTGCGGGGACCGCGGTGAAAGAGGAGGCGAGGGGAGCCAGGAGGGTTGGGGGCAGAGTCTGTGGGATCCGGGTCTGGCCAGATGGCAGGGGCAGGTGAGCAGGTGAGCCGGGCTCAGGGATCCCGCTCCCGCCCTCCCCAGGGGTCTGCAGGCCCCGCCCTCGCCCAGTCTAGCCCGAGACGCCAGAGGAAACGCTTTGCGTGAAGTTACCACTGGCAGTGAAGGCAGGCTGGCTCCTGCTGAGCGTGGGGGTGGCAGGCTGCTTTGTGATGGCAAACGCCCTGCTGTGTGGGACGTGTGGGTGTGCCACGGTGGCCGTGTCCCCGTGGGCCTGTGCGCTCATGTCCCAGAAGGGAGGGCGCGTTGTGGGGGGCAGGGAAGAAGCATCTTTGCCGGGAGGCCGGTCGTTCCGAGTGAGGACCCCTCCTCATCAGACCTGGAACTCGTGCTGGGTTTGCTGTGGCTCGCTGGTCCTGCTGGCCCTGGGGGTGTGTCCGTGGGAGTTAGTCCTCCGGGCCTGGCATTTCTGAGACTCCCGAGCAGTTACTATGTAAAAGAAATCCAGAAAAAGTCGTTCATTTGTCCATCTATCCATCCGTCCACCCACCCACCCACCTACCCATCTGTCCATCCATCCATCCACTCGATGCTCACTGGACCACAGATAACTCTGGGACATGTCCTGCCTGTTGAATGCTGGGGACACAGGTGATCTGACCTTTGCCCTGAGTGGCTCTCAGCCCCATTCCGAAGAAAGGCAGGGGAGAGACAGTGGTGACACGAGAGGACCAGAGCAGGTTCTCGTCGAGGCCAGAGCAGCGGGGGCCGCACATGACCCTGAACTCAGCCGGAGGTAGACCAAGGGAGGCCTCCAGGGCGAGGAGACCTCGGAGCTGGGTCTCGAAGAACCAGGAGTTCAGGTGGAAGAAGATAGAGGACATTTCAGGCTCAAGGACACACCTCTGCCACCTCCTCGAGGGACAGGTGAAGCGGGGTTGGGGGCAGCACCTCCAGGGTTACACCCTGTGCCTCCCCTCCTGCCCTTTGCGGCCTGTGGGGGTTGGTCTGTGTGAGGGCCAGAGGGCAGGGACGATGGCAGTGTGTGGCTCGGCCATGAAGAGCGGGGTGGATTCCGCTCTGTCCCCACGAGCCCCTCTGTCTGAGGGGCGCCAGGCGCCACAATGCACGGACACTCGAGGGGTCCCGTGGAGAACCGGGGCCCGCCCCAGCCGCCAGTGCCAGCTTACTGGCCTCAGAAGCAGAGGCCCTGCCTTGGTGGCACCTTCGGGGGACTGCCCCTCTGCCAGCACTGTGCGGCCACGCCTCTGCCGTGTCCCTGACCCACAGAAACATGAGGACACAAACCAACCACACGGTTGGCTTGTTACGCAGCAACGGAGAGCCCATACGTGGGCCGTGAAGAGGAACGAGGCGATGTCATAGCAGAGCCCATGGGGGTGAGGGACAAGTCTGGGGAGCCACGGCAGGCTTGTATTTGGGGACAGGAGACATACTCAGCTTCCGTTGTGTGAAGATCACTCTGGCAGCTGCCTGAGTGAGGGTCGAGGACTCCGAGAAGCCTTCCCTGACCACCTCCCCGCAGCGGGCTGGGCCACCGGCCTCCTCGGGCCGCCCAGCGCCCAAACCTACCCTGTGGTTGCTGCACCTATGATGGTGTGGTGTTTGGTTAGCTCTCTGTCCCCACCGTGCAGGGCCTGGCACATGCTGGGGGCTTTTTACAAGTCACACTGGGGCTTAGAGCTTCAACATGGGATTCTTTGGGGGGACCGGTTCCGTCCATTGTGCCACCAGTTTGTCCTCTGCCCCTATAGTTTCCCTTTTACAGGATGTCTTGTGAGTGGAATTATATCGCATGTAGGCCTTCGAGTCTGACTCCTTTCCTTATCATACTCTGTATCAATATTCCAACGTATGTACCATCTTCCACTCCTTTTCCTGGCTGAGTAGTATTCCATTGCAGGTTATAGCGTTGTCCCTTTACCCACTGATCAGCTGACCAACATTGGGGTTGCTGGCAGTTCTTGGCGAGTTTGAATAAAGCCACCCAGAACACTCACATACAGGTTTTGGCGTGAGAGCAAGTGTTCCTTTCTCTGGAGGAAATTCCCAGGAGTGGGACTTGGGGTCCTATGGCGAGTGCATCACGTTAGAAGAGACCTCCAAACTCTTTTCCGAAGTGGCCTTGCCGTCTTGCATTCCCATCAGCGACGTGCGAGAGCCCCAGTTCCTTTGCATCCCCAGAGCACTTGGTGTCATCTGGCTTTTCCGGAGTAAATAAGTATTTTATTATGCTGTGGCCGTGCCCAGAGATAAGCGGAATCGCAGTGTGATTTCCATATGCTTTCCCTAATGTCTGACGATGCTGGACGTATTTTCATGGGCTCATTCGCCAACTATTTATCTTTGGTGAAATGCTTATTCAAATATTTTGCTCATTTTTACACTTTGTACTTTGTTTTCTTATTACTGGGTTTCAGGAGTTCTTTAAATATTTTGGATACAAGGTCTTGATCGGAGGTGAGGTTTGCAAACACCTCCTCCTGGGCTGTCTGTCTTTTTCATGTTTTAAAGACCGTCTTTCAGCGAAGCAGCAGTTTTTAGTTCTGATGACTGCTAACTTATGAATCTCTTTTTCGTGGGTGTTTAATGTGCATGTTTTGGGGGTTCTCCTGGCGTCGCATCAGAGGTGTGTTTGCAACCCGGAGTTACAAAGATTTAGCTGCTCTGCGTTCTAGTGGAATTTTTATAGCTTTAGATTTTACGTTTAGCCCTGTGATTCCTTTTGGGCTTCTCGTGTATGTGCGTTTGTGACTTTATCAGATTTGGAAAACTTTTAGCCATTGTTTTAAAAACGTCCGCCCTCCTTTCCTTCTCTCCATCTCGGATGCTGCCAATGCGGATGTTAGGCCTCGCGACCTTGACGCCCGGGTCATTCCTCGAAGCTCCGTTTGTCCGTGTGTGAGTGTGCACGCTTACACCTGCCATTCCTGTCTCACGGTGTTCACACTTTCCCTTCAATTCTTACACACATTTGCAGCAGGCGTTTTGCGGTCATTGCTCGCTGGTCCCGCCCCCCCGTCATATCCGAGTCTGCCCCTCTTGACCGACTTTTCTCCTGGTCCTGGGCCGTCATTACCGCCTGTCTAGTCATTTTCGTTGGTGTGCTGAGCATCACAGACGCTGCACTGTTCCGAGTTTAGATGCTGTTCTTGCCTTTGACAATGGACTCAAACTTCTCTTGGTGGGCGGGCAAGCCCCTGTGGATCCCGTCAACCCCTTTCGAGCTGGCTGAGCTCTGTGAGTTTGGGGCAGGAGGATCCTGAACTGTGGGCCGGCTCGTCTCCGTGGCTAAGGCACAACCCTTCCAACCTCTGCTGCGTGTCGCAGGCCATCAGCCAGGGCCCTTCACGTCGGAGGCACAGTCCCATTCTCGCCGTGCTTTTCCTGGCTCCAGGGTGGGGACCCTCGCAGGTGGCTGGGGCCTTCTGGGGGCCACACAGAGCTGGGGGACAGTGTCTGCCCATGGGGCATGTGTGAGCCCAAGGACCCCATGTGGCTGCGGCAGCCTTGCCCGGATTCTCGAATGCAGCTACATGACAGAGTGATTGTGTACCGTCCCTCCTCCCAAGGAAAGACGTCCGCCTCGCAGAGAAGGTGGGAGGGCTTCCCAGACACTGGAGGGGCCCTGCTGGGCGAATTAATTCATCATTATTCTATTCCCGGGGTTCTCCTGTTGGCCAAGTGCCCGGGACCCAGACGCCTGCCCGCACGGGCTTGCCCAGATGCAGGGGACGCCGGGTTCCAGGTAGTGTCTGCCATCCCACAGAGTCAGACGGTGCCTCAAAAGTGCAGATGCCCTCCCCCCGGTCCCCTGTGCGTGGCACAAGGCGCCATGGTCGGCGGGCGTGCCCGCCCTCTGGTGTCTAAGCACTTCCCTGTCGACGACACACAGGGCCACGTCTGTCCATGCGTGGCAGCCCCGGGCAGCCCTCTCAGTCCCCTGTAGGCCATCATGTGCCCTCTGTCACCTCCACAAACACGCACCCAGGACCAGAATGCCACCTGCAGTTAGGATTTCTGAACGGGGCCATCAAAAAAAACCAAAGTGGCCAGTTCCCGAGGCGTTGAGCGGGCAGCGCTGCCTGTGACCTCCCAGGAGTGGGGGTCGGGGCCCGGCCAGGTGAACCGTCACGGGCAGGATGGACAGGGAGGTCTCCTGATTGCCAAGCTACGGAATGACCCAGTATTCCTCTTGTTCTCCTCTTTGGCCCCTCCCCCTTCACCCAGGCCCTGGGCAGCAGAGCAGGACTGGACATCCATTGCCACCATTGCTGCCCAGGTGGCCCTCTGCTGGCTTCCTTGTCACCTCACCCGGAGTCCTCGTCTGTAGAGGACGGGGAGCTGGGTGGGGAGGGGATGGGGAGAGGCCAGGGGCAGTCCTGCTCATCCGTGCTGGGGCTCTGTGCATGCTCAAGGCATGCACAGAGACTTCAGGGCATGCTGGCCCGGAGAGAAGTTTAAGAATTGTTGCCTGCCTCCCCCAGTTACTTTCTTACGAGTTTAACAGAGTCCCTGGCCCAGGCGCAGGGGTCCCTGCCCCAGGGAGGTGGGCGGTGGGAGAGGTGGGCTAGAGAATCACTTACAGGTGTCACCAAAATGGCAACAATGGCTCACACCTGGGGCTCTTCAGCACCAGCTGTGTGCCTCAGTTTCCCTAAATGTGAAATGGAGGGGTCGCTCCTAGCCACTGGCTGTGTGGATGACACTGGGGCTTGTAGGATGCCTGGCACCGTGCCCGGCTGATGCGCCTCAGTGCCGGTTGTCGGTGCACAGCTGTGTCTGCGCTGCTGCAGGGGACGTCATTGCGCCGCAGGCCGGGACGCACGGCGAGCGTGGGCTATGGGTGGGGACCTGTCCCTGGGGGTCTGGATGTGGGAGATGCTGAGGAATGGACCAGCGAGGGAGCTGATCCACGCCGGACCCCCGCGTGGGGTAGGTGGTCAGGAAGGCCAGGGGAGGGAGCCCCTCAGGATGTCGCCCACCCCCAGAGGGCCCTGCCACCCCCCTCTCCGGGGCCATCCTGCCTCAGCCTTCCTTCCTTCCTTCCAGGGAAACCGGAGCTGTGGGCGTTTCGTCCACCCTGCAAGGCGATGCGAATTACAGGTGAGGCCATTGTTCCTGAGCACAGGTGGGGGTAATGCGTCCTGACAGCCCCAGGGACGGCCCCCTGGCAGCCCCGCCGGCCTGGCCTGAGCCCCGGGGCAGCCCTCGTGGGCGCCGGCGCAACAAAACATCCTGTGAGTGCTCCCCAGGGCCCTGCCCCTTCATGTGCTTCCAACCCGGAGGCCTGGACACACCTGGGAGCAGCCGGCCCATTCACTAGGCGCTCCGGCAAAGGTCGCAATCAGCTAGGGACAGAGTGCACATTGTCGGGGTGCCAGCTCAGGCTTTGTGCTCTGCCGGCCGCCCCTGACCACAGGAACCCCTCAGGCTGACCCTTGTTCCCACTGGGAGGGCGCTCGCTCCCGCTGGGGTGGCTCCCGCCCCCCCTTCCTCCTTTCGCGGCTGCCTGCAGGCCGGGGTGAAGCTGCAGCCAAGCCGGCCTCACCCACCCCACCGTTTCTCCAAAACCTAATTGCCGCTCTGTGTCTGTCATGGGCACCAGCCCAGGGCCCAGGCTGCCAAGAACTTCCCCGTGTGAATACCTGTGCAGGGCATCTCCTGTGGGAACCGGGAGTCACACAGGACCTGGCGTGTGTCCCCAGCCTGTCTGGTGACATTAGGCAGATCAAAGCGCCATTGTCAAAAGTCACGTTCCCTCTCTTCCTCAGTGGGGGCTGGCGTCCGGGGGTGACCCCTCCCTTGTCTGAGACTCTCCCAGGGGGGTGCTGGCCCCCCGAGACAGGGCTCTCCTGGGAGCCCCAGCTTCCTCCTAGAAGGTGAGGTTGCCTTTGCTGGGGCCAAGGCTGGGCACACCCTGAGAAAGAATGAGAGAGCCGGGGGCCGCCCGGCTCCTCCCGGGTGTCGTCCGAGGGACAAGCTCCTGCTTGGTCCTGCAGGTAGCTGCTCCGAGGGTGGGACGGATGCCGAGAGCACTCAGCGTGAGGCTGTCTGCCTGGCGGCAAGGAGGGGAGGCCAGTGGAAGGGGCTGGGCACGGAGGCCTCTGCCTAGCCCTACTTGGGAGTGGACAGAGAGGGAGTTGGGCTTTGACAAGCCTGGACAGTGAGTGGCAAGTCCTCCCCAAGGACAGGTCCCCTGGCTCCCAGGTCCTGCCATTGGGTGTCCGAGATGGGGCCGGTCAAAGTATTCGAGCCCCCAAGTGGCGGCTTGCGGGCTAGAAAGACCCTGCCCGTAGGCCCGTAGGTCGTGTGGTGCTGGCGGCCCGGGGCACGTGCTGTGCCGGGGAAGGAAGTGCCAAGGTGCCTTGGTCACGTCTGGCTGGGCGCCACCTCCGGCGTGTGAGTCGGGACGTGCTCAGCGTTGCTGCAGGAGCACAGAGGCCTTTGCCTCCCCAGGGCTGTGCACCGGGGAGCTCCTTTATCTCCCCCTTGGGGCCCCTGCCCCACTTGCCAGGCTTCTGCGATCCAGGCTGTTTTCTCTCCTGGTCCTTCCCCTGCAGGGCCGCTGGGGCTTCCTGTTGCCTCAGCGTGGAAGTGACAGGTTGCTCTGACCGGCACCTCGTCGTCCAGAAATGCTCCTGTGCTCCGCGCCTCCCCGTGCGGGGTGTGTGGGGACCGGGAGGCAGGGAGGTCTGGTGGGCGGGAACATCCTCGCTGCTACGCACAATGCCACCCAGTCTTCCTCAGGTTCCGGGACAGGGTGGCAGCTCGAATCAGGCTGACCAAGGGAAGCGACCGTGACCGGCTGAGTGTCTTCACGCTGAAGAGCCCGGGAGAGATGAGAGAGAATGGCGACCCCACGGAGGATGGCGCTGGGCCCCTCCATTCTCACTCTCAGCAAGTGTTTCCTGAGTACCTACTGTGTGCTGGGCAGGGGCCAC
>PVKM010051685.1:0-10414 GCA_004027735.1 Carollia perspicillata
GGCAAGTCTGAGTTCGGCCCTGAGACTCACCCTGGTGGGAGAAAGAGATTCAACAATGGCCACACGAAAGAATTATGTGCGTGAAGCAAGAGGGTCTTTCTGCCATTTCTCTGAACAGGAAAATCAATTCAACAAATATTTATTGAGCACTAACTGTGCAAGGCATGGTCTGTATATTAAAAAGAAAAATGGTATGGCCTTGAGGTGGAGGAAAAATAAAAACATGGTTCGACCGATTTGTAATGGTCTAAGAGTTTACAGGGAGCAAGGAAGGCTCCGTAAGGCGCTTGTGCAATCAGACTGGCATCTCTATTCATCCCAGAACAAGAATGATGACATCTCGAAGGATATGTCACCTCTTTGAACAGCAGTGTGACTTCTGCTCCAGAAGCCAAACAATGAGAGAAATGGCTCTGTGCCTCAGGGAAGCAGCCCAGGCGATCAGGAAGCGGCCCAGGCGACCACTGGGCGGCACCGCTGGGCTGGAGTTGCAGCCCAGGATCGAAGGCAAAGCGGAGTGGGGCGCCTGTGCTGTTTGCTTCTCCCTGGTCTGCTTTCCCGGGGTCGCTTCCCCTTTCCACTTCCCGTACCCAGCTTGGCTTCACACGCAGCCTGTGCGTTCTTTTTATGGCGTAGAAGGACCCTTCCTATACCTGGCACATGAGAACTAACGCTGCTAGAAATGTATTTGTCTGGCAGAAATTGGAGGAAGGAATGAAAAAAGCAGACAGTGACAAGGGCCCCTGGAGAATATCCCCTTCACAGGCTCCAAAAATGTGCCTTCTGGGGCATCCCATGGAGTCGCAGAACTGCGGGGAGAGGTGACATGCAAGTCCTGGACACCACTTCCAGCAGAGGGTCCCCAGCCTCAGCCCAAACGCCTGCACTGGCCTTCGCTGGCCAACCCGGGCCTCCGCCTTCTCCGTGGCTCCGCGCAGTAGCACGCCCTCTCTGACGTTCCGTTTCTCAGTCACGCCCACCCCACAATAGCTTCTGTCCCCTGAGGCCCTAACGAAGGAGCGTAATTCCTACAATTTTCAGGTCTGGGAATCTCATGCAAGTTTAAGAGCTCCTAGAGTGTAGGGACCAAGTTAAACGTGGAGATCCTTTTAAAATTATGAAAGAAATGCAGCCCACTGTATAAAATTCAAACCATATAGTAAAACCATTCAGGTCTTCCCCCGCACCCTTCGCCAGGGATACCCACTAGGAACGGTTTGCCGGCTATTCTTCCAGGCTCTTTATCACGCATTTCCATCAGTCAAGGGCGTGGGTCCACGTTTTAAAAGCTCCTGGGTGGAAAGCAGACTACTGGAGGAGCCTGGGGAGGAGAGGACAAATAATGGTTGCCGCACAAATACAGCAGCTCAGGAGCTGAGCCAAGTGGGCGGTCCCGTGCATCTCAGGGCGGTGGGGCCAGTGAGTCACTGCTGAGTGACTCACTGAACCGAGGTCTGAGGTGACCTTCCTTTTGCTGCGCTCCTCTTCCGTCCCCCTGCTCCCTGGCAACAGTCGGAAAACCAGAGAGCTTTAAAAATAGACCCCGGCCCCCCTCACCTGCCATCTAAACACCGTCCCTGGATAGAGGAGCACAAGACAGGACAGCGGACCGTCCCCGCGAGACTCGACGGAGACTTTTCCGTTTACATCCCTATTTTTAAACACGGAGTGCTTACTAGAAAGTGACCCTCCAACGTGCATGTATATTTATTTCTTGACGGTTTCCAGCCCCCAGGGTGGAATTTGAAGAGGCCGGATATTTGGAAAAATAACTCACACTACCTTTTGAATTGCCCCAGATTTATTCCTGGGGTGTGAGCCTATTTGCCAATTTCTTTTCTCTTCCCACTTGTTTTTAAATTGCTGAACTGTCCCTATACATAGCCAGGGAAGAGGCTGGCTCTGCCATGAAAATAGCTGCTTAGAGAAACAGCAATTTGGAATAAGCAAAAATAGCTCTTTGCGGTAACTCGAATGTCTCATTTTCGAGATTGATTTCCGAGCCCTCTCGAGCGTGGTTTTCTGACATCACGAGTGGGGCACCACCCTTGTTTGTTTCCAGGTCCACACAACACACACGGCGGTCCGGTCGCAGGGGTTGAGAAGGCGGAAAGGAACGCAGGGAGCAGACTCGTTTCCACCCGGGGTCACAGAACCTGCAGGTGCCCCTTCATTCGTGACGGCCCACGGACGTCTGAACGATGGATTTCAGCCACCACAGAGCAGCCCGCCTTTTCTGGGAAACGTGATTCTTACCACCGGGTGCTGTCTGCATCGTCCTCCTTTTGTTTTAGGGTCCACTGCCCAGGGGACTTTTGGCAATCAGTGGCATCGCTTCAGAAAAGCGGTTTTCCACCACGCCCCTGGGCAGGCCCATGAAGGCCTGGGGGTGGTGTCTGGACGCCTGTAATGGGAAAGGCTGCCTCGTGTGGCCCCTTCAGGTCCTGCTGCTTTTGAACCATCTGCGCTTGCTCGCTCCTGGGACACAGGAAGCGGCTGAGCGCTCCAAATACAAGTGCTGGAGACCCGGGCAGCTGCGCTCCATGCCTGCAACCCCCAGCCGAGACCTTGAGGAAGCGCTCCCCTGGCCCGTGTCTCTCCCTCGGAAATACTTTGTCAACCGCTTGTGAGAGAAAAGGACGTCCTCCAAAAAAACAAGCCAATAATAGACTGGATGGATCTCAAAATAACTACGCTGAGTAAAAGGAGTCAGACCAAAAAAAAAAAAAAAAACAAGTGCATATGGTAGGATTTTATTTATGAAAATTCTAGAAAATGCAAACTCTAGTGAAAGAAAGCAGGTCAGCCTGTGCTCGGGCACAGGGAGGGAGAGGAGAGATGAATTCTGCAAGGGCACAAAGAAAGTTTCTGGGCCGATGGGTGCGTCACTATCTCGATGGTGCTGATTGTTTAGCAAATTGGATACTTTGAGTATGTGCAGTTTATTGCATATTCCTTATACTTCCGAAAAGCTGGGGGGAAGAGGGAATACTGCGAAAGAATTAGACAATGCTGCATTATTCTTGAGCCGTAAGAAGAACACTAGACTACGGTAACAGCTCACGTTAGCCCCTGCTCAGCTTTTACTTGCATTATCTCATGTGGTTCCCAAAACAGCCCTGGGAGGAAAGTGAGGTGCAGAGACAATAAGGCATTTGCTCAGATTCCCAGTGAGGAGTTTGCTGGGGTTGGACCCATGTAGGAATGGCTCCACAGCCTCAGCCTTGAGTCCGAGAAAGTATTTAGTCCTGACTCTGGCACTGAACAGTCCTGTGACCAAGCTGGGTCACATGGTTGCTTGATGCTCAAATGTCCCCTTTGAAGCCTGAGCACCCTTTAAGCAATATCTCTCTATAATTAGACTTTCTTTTTGAGAGATCACCAAATTACCACCCAAATGGGTCAAAGTCTTACATAAAAAGCTGCCTGATGCCATTTAATTATAACGTGGCCAAGTGAATGTGGGAGTCACTACGTCTGAAATGCAAATGTGCACCTGACTTTTAGCTCTCTACTTGTAAAGGATGGAGGGTCGCTTTGGCCCCTTGGTAAGGGTCCCTGGTGGACACCTCTCTGGGGCTGCAGAGGTAACAGGCTATCCACACGAACCATAGGCGCTGCTGTAGCGAACTCTGGACCCACAGACAGAGGGCTGCTCCTTTCCTTACCAGAGGGGGAGGTACCAGAATCCCAGGGCCCTTAGCTCCAGGCCAGGCGCTGCACCCTGCCTGGAAGAGGGCTGAGAAGCTTTACTCTCTCTCTCCCTGGGTCTCAGGCTTGTTTCACCCACATCTTATAAGTCCCTGCATGTTCTCCAAGTCTCATCTTTCCCCACTGAGTAGGAAAAGAATCAATTTCCTGTGAAGCTAAAGAGGTAACCCTTCATAATGCCATGACCTTGAGCAGGTCATTGCAGTCTTCCTTACACCAGTTTCGTCCAGTGCAATCAAAAGCAGCAATTAACTAGTTAAAGGACGTTGGGCAAATCATCTAATCTCTCCGTGCCTCGTTTTCCTCATCTGTAAAATGGGAATAAAAAAAGTTGTTTTTTAGCACATGGTTAGATGACTGCTGTGAGGGCTGGAAGAAATGATGGCAGCAGAGCGGCCGCAGTAGTCGCTGTAGTCACAGTAGTCACAGTAGTCTGACACACAGTGCGCCACTGCTGGCTCTGTGTGGGCGGTCGGTGTTCACTCTGCCGCTTACAGAGAGCTCCAGGTTAATCACAGGAGAGGGGCCCAATGTTCAAGAAAGTTGAGTAACTTGCCTAGCTGGTGAGTGCAAGCTAGAACCTGCCCCAGGAATTGAGTAGACGATAAAAAGGCCTTCACACTCTAACACTAGGTGGTTTTTCTTCTTTTTGGCATTGGCAACGTTAAATCTGCGATATCCTTCTTACAGGGTTTCCCAAATCGGTTACAACACTTGGATTGTCATGGAGGAATGGAGGAAGAGGAAGGAGAGTGGACAGGAGGGACCTCCACTGCCCCCTGTTGGCAAGGAGATGGAGGTGGGGCGGGCCAGAGGAACCCTTCTCCCCACTTTAATACACTGCCCCCTCTTGGCGAGTGGGCTAAACCTGAGTAGCTTCCTTAACTTGTAGTTCACTTCCATTAACCGGGGGTCCACTGCTTCCTGCAAAAAGGGTTAATTTTCCACTTCCAAAAGTATCTTCTGCTAGTGAGGCTGAAAGCTGTTTTCTGATCTGAACTCTGAAGCTATTTGAAACTGGATATAAAGCAGGCCCAGCAATCTTGAATCAACTGCAACCCTGAAGGACACCCAGACACTTGATTTAGAAGGCATCTTTGTGAACCAGGCTGAAAATTTGGGACAGCAATGCCAAAACTATAATTTCTGATTCTTCTTTATTTACTGCTGCAAATCCCAAATCGTATCTGGCAATTCAGTGGTCTAGTTAAGAGGGACATTTTTCATGGACAAAAATGTTGCACTGAGTTTGCCTTCAAAATTGAAAGAAGAAAAATCAGCTAGTGTTTGTTGGTACCTTAATACTCAGACTTCTGGCTTCTTGGTACAGGAAGCAGAAAAAGCCACTTGGGCTAATTTAAATAAAACAGTTATGGAAGGAGTAAGGGGCATCTAAAGGCCACAGATTTATATACTCACATCCATATTCTTTTTCTCAAAGAATTGATTGTTAAAGTGGTATAAGCTTCGGACCCTGCAAAAGCTGGACCCGTTTCTGTGCTCCATGCCTCAGTCCCCTCTGCTGACCCACACGCCTGGGGGCAGTGGCTGGAGTGGTGGCCTCAGCCTGGTCTCTACATGTCATTTAGCACAAGGCCCGGTCTCATCAGCTAGAGTATCTGCCACCTTCAGCTCAAGTCCTGGAAAGAAAGAATCTCACGAGTTACTGCCCAGCCAATGGCTTGACTCTTTCCCATCCAATCATTTGGAAGAGTGGAGGGGATGGGAATCCTTTGGTAGAAAAATTCGCTCATCTCTTTAGCGTAGCCTGTAAGTGACAATGATTCCCAAAGAAGGCAGCCTCTGACTGTGTTGACTACAGAAGGAAGACCCTCAAGAAAATGGACAAGTCCTCAATTCCTCTTCTTCCTCTTTCTCTCTCCTTTCTTCCCTTGGAGGTGGCAGTATGGCCAGGGGCTGAGAGGCAACAGGGCCAAGGAGGCGGTGCACGGCCCAGGGCCCAGGAAGTTGCCATGGGCCGAGGTGGTGGCGGCAGGGCAAGACACCCAGAGGCTGCAGGCATCGTCAGGAGCTTTGATACGTAAGAAGGAGCAAGTGAAGAAGTAAATGTACTGAAGCTAACAGGGACCTAGTTTTTCACTGTTGAAGACGGATTTACAAATGTGGGTCAGGGAAAGACAGAAAGAATTCTGAAGTGATGGACTATAGTTAGAAGTGTTGATGTAAACTTGCAGATAGACAGATAGACAGATAGATAGACAAGTAAATCAGAAGAGGCAGCTCTTCTTTACCACAAGAGGTCAACAACCAAATGTAGAAGGAACTATGGAAATCAGGTATCACTGTTTGGCAGCTGTCACAGGGGTTGTTGACGGGGCGTCCACAGACGCTAAGACTGAGTGGAGGTGATATTGGAGTCGTCTGAGAATATCTCCCCACAAAATATGTAGCACTCACAAAGGGGAAAATGGTGCGTGGACAGCACACAAGCCTGGCGGACACCACCTCGACCGGACAGATGATGGAGGATCCATCACAATGGCGCGAGGGTCAGCATCACAAGACCCAGTGACGTGCACAGAGAAGAGCCCAGGCTCGTTTCTGTGGGTTTCCTGTCAAACCGCACGGCCTGAGGAACTTCGGAAAAACCCAGTGAGAGAATCGTACTGTTTATGCACTGTCCAGGTCAAGAAAGACAGGGAAAAGACTGAGCCAGTGTTCCACATTGGAAGGAAATAAAGAAGGGCGACAACCGAAAGCGACACGTGATCTCAGATTGGTCCTAGACCAGAAAACAAAGAGAAATGTTGCTGGGATGGTCGGCCAGTTCCGAGTGAGATCTGTGTAACGACGTCATTTCTTGACTCAGAGGATTCGCGGTTGTTGCCCAGGACAGGGTCCTTGATTTGGGGAAGTGCACACTGAAGTGTGCAGGGGCACGAGGGGTCCTGTCTGCAGCTTGTTCTCACAGAGTTCAGAAACAGCAACAGCGAGAATGGGGAGACATATATATAGAGAGAGAAGTTGTGGAGCAAACGGGTAACCTGTAAACAAATGGGGAACCGAAGTGAAGGGGCATGGGAAACTCTTTGTATTCTTCTTGCAACATTCCTGTTAGTTTGCAAGTACTTCAAAATAAATTATAAAAACGTGCTCACAAACGGGCCCTGGAATTGCAATCCATGTGCCCCGGGCCCCTGCTGAAGGACAGGAGCGCTCCTCTCCGCGGTGAGCAGAGCCTCTTCCAGAGCTCGGGCCTCTACCCGCCCAGGTGAAGCAAGTGCACGCGCCACTTCTGCTGACCGGTGCACAACACCGAAGCAAAACAGAATGAATTTAAAGAGCTCTCACGAGAGTAAATAAAAAACTAGTACTGCTCTGGTAAGACACTCTGAAGTGACCCTTTGTTTACGATCTCACAGGCAAACAACTGATTCATGCCAGAAATAGAGAGCATTTACATTTTTAAAAATAAGTGCCTCTGACACACAGTTGGAGCCGATCAGTGCCAAAGCAAAGCATTGTCCTAAATATTTCCATCTACTTTCGTCATATTATAAATAAAGTGTTGACAGTGAAGGAGACCGTATGGTAGGGCATTAAGAGTTCATGCTCAGGAGTCAGACATGGCTGTGTTCAAATTCACACCCCTCTGCTTACTCGCTGTGTGTCTTCAGGCAAGTGAGTCAGCCCTTCTGAACCTGGGTCCCTTCACCTGTGGGGGGGTGGATAACGACAGCTACCTGCTATGGTTGTGGTGGGGCTTAATGACGCATCCCGCTTTTGCAAGACCCTCAGTAAGTAACTGTTTCCTCGCTCTCTGGGAAACACGTGGAAAACCCCAAGGCCCTCCAGGAACCCAGGCCGTACTTCAAGAACAAGTTCAACAGACACTGAGGCACTCCACCAGTTCCATTCATGTCCCTTCAAGCCCAGGACCCCTGCAGCCTGCGATTTCTTGCCTTCACCCTAGGGACATTTTTTTTTCCAGCTGATCTGTATTTCGACCAGACACCCCTTCATCTCACAGCACGACGTCCAGGCGACACTGGGACATGGCGAATTTATTCCTTCCCCTTGGAGACATTTCCCTTCACTGGCATGGCTTCTGAGCAAGGGGAGCCAGGAGGGGAAATGTTCATCTGTCTTACCCGTCTGCAAAGAGAAGCAACACAGTAAGAAATTGGACTGAGATGGATTTCAAAGGGTTGAACTTAATAGCAAAAGGCCAAATAAATCTCAAGGAGTGTGTCCGCAAGACCCAGGGGCGCTGCTTTCGGTCCTCGTCTCTTAGGAGCTGGTTTGTTCTGAGAGCAAGTCATCACATAAACGCCAGCCTGATTCAGGGTCGGCAACTGTGCTTGTTCTCGCTTCCCATGGGTTTTCACGTCCTGGAAGGAGCGTCGCCCCTTAGCCGAGGTTTCAGGACAAGCCTCGTGATCGTCTCCTGCCTACTCCTTTACCATCACGTCCGTTGGGGTGGGAGAGGGAGGAGAGAAGGATGGACCTGCTGGAGCTTCGGGCTCTCACACCAATTGCTCCAAACCCGGGAGGGACAAAAAGGAACGGGGGGGACGGCACAAATGGCCGAGAGAAGCTCTGATTCTATTAAGCCCCAGCTCACTATCCTGAAGCCAGGGAAAGCCTGTTCCAAATACGCCCTTTAAAAGACATCCCAAATGCTTGGGATGGTCCTCTAGCTTCTTCCAGAAATAGTACTGCTTTGGGAAAAAAATGCTTTTCTCCTTTTTCCTTCTTACCGAAGAAATAGTCATGGTTTCCAGTCAGAATGGCAGTGTAGGCAGACATGGCTCACCTCTTTGCACAACCACATCAAAATTACAACTAAAATATAGAACAACCATTACTCAGGAATGTCAGAAATCGCATTAAATGGAAGTCTGACAACTAAGGAATTGAAGAAACCACATACACCCCTCCAGACTGGTAGGAGGGGCGCAGGTGCCAAACAGACTGGCCATACACACACAGGAATATCTCAGGAGCAAACAGTCCCAGGCCCACACCAGGCCTCACAGCCCTGGGTTCCAGCACCAGGAAGATAAGTCCCCACAACTTCTGGCTGCAAAAACCAGCAGGGATTGAGTCTGTGGAAGAAACTTCTGGAGCCCCAAGCAGTTCTTGAAAGGCACCAGTGTACACAGGGAAAGACTGAAGTGTCTGGCATCGGGGTAGGCAGAGGCCATTGTTCCTTTGATAAGCCCCCCGCCCCTTCACAGAGCCAGTAGGCTGGTACCACTTCTGAGACTCCATCAACCTGGCTAACACTGTGTGACTCACCTTGGAGACCCACAGAGGCTTTACCCCACCCATCATACAGATCCACTCAAGCTGTATTCCATAATAATGGCTGGTCTTGGCTCTTAAATCCTATCAAACAAGCAACAGCTGGCTTCAGTGAGCCCTAGCTACAGCCAGATTAGAGTCACAGCTTGGCTTCCCCTGGGAATCTCCAAGCCCAGCACAAGTAGCAGCCACCTCAGATTGCTTTATAGCTCATGCAGGGTGCCCCAGACAAAACACGTGTGGGGGCTGACCTTGGCCTGCACCACCCAGGAAGCCCCAGGGCCAACACACCCAGGGGACAGCTATAGACCACGTTGGAGCACCACCACCCTGCCCCTACCTACACAGCCAATTCTCCACGGAGGGAGGAGAGCTGACTGGCCTGTGTAAATCCCTGCCATTGATCTGCCAACAACGACCAAAGCTCAACTACAAGAGAAGGGTGTCCTCAGCCCCCACAAAGGGCACAACTTGAGTACCCAGCTTGGGTGATAGGGGAGGCTGTGCCACCAGACCCTACAGGACACCCACTACATTAGGCCACAGTACAAAGACACGAAGTCAAAGCAGCTCTACCTAATACACACAAACAAACACAGGGAGGCTGCCAAAACAAGGAGACAAAGAAACATGGCCCAAATGAAGGAATAGATCAAAACTCCAGAAAAAGAGCTAAATGAAATAGAGATAAGCAGTCTATTAGATGCAGAGTTCAAAACACTGGTTATAAGGATGCTCAAGGAACTTAGTGAGGACCTCAGCAGCATAAAAAAGATCCAATCAGAAATGAAGGATTCACTCATTGAAATAAAGAACAATTTACAGGGAAACAACAGTAGAGTGGATGAAGCCAAGAATCAAATCAATGATTTGAAACATAAAAAAGCAAAAAACAACCACTCAGAACAACAAGAAGAAAAAAGAATCCAAAAAAAATAAGGATAGTATAAACAGCCTCTAGGACAAACTTGAGAGGTCCAACATCCATGTCATAGGGGTGCCAAAAGGAGAAGAAAAAGAGCAGGAAACTGGAAATCTATCTGAAAAAAAATAGTGAAAGAAAGCTTACCTAATTTGGTGAAGGAAATAGACACGCAAGTCCAGGAAGCAGAGAGTCTCAATCATGATGGATGCAAAGAGGCCCGCTCCAAGACACATCATGATTAAAAGGCCAAAAGTTAAAGAGAAAGAGAGACTCTTAAAAGCGAGAGAAAATAAGTTAGTTACCAGAGGTTGCCAGATGGGAGTGGGGAGAGGGAGAATGGGTGAAGAGGTGAGGGGATTAAGAAGTACAAATAGGTGGTTAACATAATAGCCATGGGGCTGTAAAATGCAGTACAGACAATGGCGTAGCCTGAGAACTTATAAGTATGATCCATGGACATGAAAAATGGTGGGGGGATTGCCTGAGGGTGTAGGGGGTGCTAAGAGGAGG